>JAPZAG010001191.1:0-37700 GCA_027475135.1 Bactrocera correcta | reverse complement strand
CTGCCATACAAAATGGTCCTTTGAACAAAGATTTTCATAAATGATATTTTTTCCTGTATTAATGAATTTTTACAATAATGATGTGTTCATTTAACAACTATGATACAAATCAGGTGCTGTCTTCATGAATAACTGCTGCTTATGTGTGTGTATTTATGGATTCATTTGAATGCCTTAACGGTGCACTGGCTTTCTTTATTTATGCTCCATTTTCACTTAAGATGAAAGCCAAGTGCTTTTCTCCGCCAGCGAAAGCTTCCGTGTCGAACGTTAGGAAAATTCCAATAAATCGCACAAATATTTGTATATAAATTTCCCACTCCTTATTTAAGCCAAATATATATGTAGTTGCATTTTAACGCGTCTCGCGCGGTCCATGCCAGTACAAATATTCGAACATTTCTCACAAAGTGCGACGCCAAGCTGCTAATCGCCTGCCATTGCCATTTGTGGTCAGGTCGCCGGTCTAAAAATGGCATTACAAATATTTTTATTGTTTCATATACCGTTCTTAGCATGTTTGTGGAAATATATATGTGTGTGCATGTGAGTACATGTGTGTGTGGGTAAACGAATTAGTTGGAGACTGCGTCGGCGCGCCATAATCGCAAAACGAATTTAATTTTTATTAATTATATTTTTATGGGAAAATTGCCAGCCAACGCGCCGGCGCACACATTATGAACGGACCAACACGCACACCTACCCACATGTAGGCATTTGTACTTGCAGACAGGCAGTCAAACAGATGGACGGACATTTGTTGCAGGCGAATTAAAGAGGTGTGGAAAGTTGCAACACGCACGCCTGCGCATTAGCGCTCGCCGCACCAAGTTGTTGTTGGCAATTGTTGGCTCTATAATAATAATTTTGTTTGTTGTTGTTGCGTTTGTTGTTTTTTCTGTGTGGCGTTGCGGTTTAATGCGATAATTGCGCAAGATTTGCTACACGAATGTAAAAGTGCTGTGGCAAGAACAGAAAATGTGTTGAAATTAATGCTGAACACCAACAAGAACAACAAATAGGGAAAATCAGTTGCTGAATTACAAAAATGAACATTTAGCGAAAAAAATAAAAATTTGTTGTTTTTGTAACTTTTTGTTGTTTTTGTAATTTGCTATTGTTGTTGTAATTTTTGATTCGCCACATTTGGACAGTTTACGTGACCTGGCTTCGCTTAAGACCAATGTTGCCAATATTTAATAGGTTGTTGTTGTTTTTGTTGTTGTGTCAATTTTTTGTAAAGTTTCTGTTGTTGACATTCAATTAAATGGCGGCTGCGCCTGAGTTGGCCTTTCTAAACCGTTTTCATGTTCGGTAGTCATGGACGAAGTGGACCTCATTGTTGGCCTACGCATCCTACGGCAATTTGTGGCATACCCACACACACCCCGGTATCACTGCACAGCCACTTCAAGCAGCACTTCAGGTGCAACAAGGTGTAAATTTCACCAGTAGGTGGGCGCTGCGCTCAAAACAAAATCTTTTGGCAATCTGCTGCTGGCCTGCCATCCGATGCGCTTGCGAACACTAAAATCCTCAGCTTGCTGTTGCAGATTGTGCCATTTGCGCATTGTTGCAACGCTGTGGCATGCTACGGCAATTGTGTATTGTTCGTTTGCGCCTCCCGCCTTGCTGGCTGCTTTGTCTCTTGTGCTTGGCGCTTGTTGTCAAAAATCTGTTGAGGGCGTGCGCCTACACACAAACACACAAACGGACATTAAAAGAGAGCGTATGTATGTATGTGTGCGCTTGCTCATTGTTTGCTCACTTTGTTGTATATATTTGCTGATTGTTGCAACAAACTAGTGCAGCGCATATTCTTTGTTCACTACAGTCACATTGGCGGCAAATTTCACGTCTTCAAATTTATTGAATTTCTTGAAAATTTCTTGAAAAAAAATAACAAAGAAAAAAACCCAAGTGTGAAGAGAAATAAAAGAAATCACCTTACTAAACGCCGCTTGGCATTGTTCTCCACTCTCTCAAATGCATTTCAAATGAAGCGCGACAAATTGCTTGCTGCAACACACGCCGACCAAGTTGCCTCGTCCGCATTCCTGAGAATTGTTGTCCAAGTGGCAATATTGCCAACAAACAAAGCGCAGACAATGGGCAAAGAGAAACCGATTGAAATCAAATTAAAATTTAATTAGAGGCGGTGACAACCGTTTATGCTTCAGCTGTTAATTGTAAGCGGAATCGCTGCGAAATAAATAAAAAAAATCAAATAGAAATTAGGAATCGAAGTATGTAGTTTTTTGTACAATTTTGCAGCGACTGTGGTTATAAAAAATAAAAACGAAAATATATTCTAGGTGAAATGCTAGAACGTCTGTAACTCAAAACACTCAAAAGCCACCAATATCTGTACTATCGTTGGCTTGGTCATGTCGTCGAAATGAATGAAAACACTTCAGGACCTGGCTACGACGCCTTGCGAAAAGAAGAAACGACTGGCGCGCTGTTGTAAACTCGGCTAAAACCGAGTAAGCGATGTCTACGACAATAAAGAAGAAGAAGTCGCCTATTTAAAATACCTTAATTATGAAGTAATAATGTATATCAGTATTTTTATATCAGTTATGATGTGCCAAAATACAAGTACGTAAAATAAGTGCAAACGTAGAACAAATGATGTTCACATGAGCTATGAGCGTTGTGCAGCATCCCACATCACATCATCACATCACCACATATCATCACACATCACATCATATCACGTCACAACACTTCATCACACAACAGCTCACAGCATACCCCAATACACGCACACGCATCAAACACCGATCATTACTACAACACTGCAACACAACAACCATACGATCATCAACGAGACGACTCGTAATGTCAGCTAATTTCACCACCCAAACCATCAAAAGGGATTGATTCGGCCGGGATTAGCTCTTACCGTTTCATCCGTGAAGAAAAACAGTCGTCCGGTAAATTCCGCTTTTACCAATTTTCGGATTAACCGCAACCATCACCGCAATTTCTTTTTTTCATCCAAATCGTGAAGCACCGAGCTCGCCACCAGTCCAACATTGGAATATACATATATATTAATATATATTAAATACACCGTATTACATACGATTTTATTGTGAAAATAAATAAAGTGAATTAAATATTATAACGTGCGAAAACCAGTGCTTTTTCCCACTCATAGGTGTACGCTAAAAAGTAAGTATACCAGTGCCACACGTTACTAAATGGTCCTTCGAGCCTTTCAGAAAGGCACCTAAGCAAAATATAAAACAAAAAATTTAAAAAAACTTCCTGGTGAAAGTGCGCAAGTGCAGTGAAGCTCAAAATTCAGAAAATAAAATATAACAAAACATTTAAGTGAACATAATATCACAAAGTTAAAGTGAACAAACACATATGTTACAGTGAAGAAAAAAAAAAAAAGAAAAGGAAACATCTCAGAATCACGGAAAACAGAAAGTAACGTGAAAATATAAGTACATAAAAGAAATTTAAATATAGAAAGTGACGTGCAAATATACATAACAGAAATTGAAACATAAAGTGAAAAAAAAAAAAAAAAACCTACTAACATCAAAACGGGCGCGGCAATAATACAACAAAGTTTGTCAAACATAAAACCTAAAATCGGAAACGGGCGCGAAATAAACCAAAAACCAAAACAACAAAACAACAAAACTAACCCATACTAACATTAAAACCGGGCGCGGTAAAATTACAAAGTGCAACAAACATACAAACATTACCCTAAAATAGCAAACATATGTTAATACACAATCACAATTACCATAAATTCACGGGAGACTACACCAACAAACAACAAAGTTAAGAGAGCAAATCATCAGGGACAGCGCTGGACGTACATAAGAGGAGAAGAAAAGAAAAACTAAATAGAGAACAGTAAGAAACAAAGTAAAGGTTCAATGACCCAAAACCCTTGGCGGAAATAAAAGTGAGTCCGTTCCATATTTACTTTGTTATATATAAAAATATCTAAATTCAATTTTTATGCACATATATATGTATGTATGTTAAGGTACAGTTTTGACGGTATTTCGGGACACCGTTAACTGTTCATAACAGTTCGATATATGTATATCTACAAAAAATAATAACTGCAAAAAAGTACAGTACCCGCTTTTTGCTTAGCTTGTGTCGTTAGGCACCCGATTATAAGTTCAAAAAAAAAAAAAATTTTCTTAAGTCAAGTATATCTTGCAATAATTCTTGCGATACCCCTTGGGCTATAAATAAAAGCAACAAGCAGGATCGCTCAAACCCTAAGCAAAGGCGGAAGATACTAAAAGAAAACGAAATACATATATACATACATATATAAAAAGGAAAACATACATATATATGAGCATATTCCCCTAAAATTGCAAGTATTCCGTTTAATATACAGATTTACATATTTACATACATATATGCATACACAATCATATGGTAAATACATACATAACATAATTTAGCATAAAGCAAGAACACATAATAATACCAAACTACCTGCTTGGATGTAAAAATCGCTTAGAGCATTCAAGCAAAGGTAGGTAATAAAAAAAAAAAAAAAAAAAAAAGGATAAAGAAATAATAGAAAAAAAAAAAAGGCATTACATTTATGTACATTTGTACCTATGCGCCGGTAAACATATGCAACTCCCGTGCGACATACATCAACTAATATACATAATTATAAATATATAAATATACATATATTATTTATTTCAAATTTCTTTTTCTATTTTCTAAAAATAGTTCACATTTGAACTACTATTCAACACATATATATACATAGATCATTACATAAATATATGTATAAACATATACATATTATATATTTCTATGTTTTCCGCGCGTTTATACATTTATGTGCGATTAGCGAAGTGTTATATGTTACACTTTTATAACATATATACATACATATTTAGCGAATTGATAACTACAAGGGATACGAGAAAAGCTAAACAAAAGCAAACGTATAAAGCATATGCATATGCAAACATATGATAATAAAACATAGATACATACAAACAATTTTACGTATTTTATTTTTCTTTCGCGTTCTTGATTTGTGCAGATACAATTATACAAAATAAGCGCGAGTGAACTGAAGATACTTTGATACACTTAAAAAAAAAAAAAAAAAAAAATTTTTCAGTCACATTAAAGAAAAAAAAAAAAAAAATCGAACTTTTCCAAAAGAAAAAAAAAAAAGAATAGAATCTTTGCGGTAGCGAAACGAAAATTTGATAACATAATATATTTTACAAAATATATATATTTTTTCAAAAATAAATCTTCTATTAACAAAATTTTTAATTATACTTTTTCTATTTGACTACATTGCTGTATCAATATTAATTTTGAAACAATTATTTAATCGACAAAGCTTTAAGCTAAAAGCTTCAAACTATATTCAAATTAATGCAATCTGACAAATCAAGAGAGGTTAAGCCAAAAACACCTCTATCATTAGAAATTCCTAAAATGGCTGATGAAGATAAGCCACAAGGCACACCTGCAGAAGCTACACGCTCAAAGCAGAGTATAAAACAAAAAAGATCAAAAGATCAGACAATATCTAGATTCATCACTGAAAGTGACAGTTTTATAAGATATTGTACAAGATTCCAAGCTTCCCCTATTACTGACATCACAGAATCAGTTTTAAATATAAAACTAGAAAGTGTGAACAATCTCTGGGCTCGCCTTCTGGCAGCGTACGATACAGTACTAGATACTGACGACGCAGAACTCCCAGAAAACGCAAAAGCTTCGGCGACAGCCAAATGTGATAACTGCCGCGATCAGTATGAGTTAACAAAGGGAATGATAAATGAACAAATAAGTTTAGTAAGGCCAAGTAGAGCCACTACTCCCCCTCCCAGAGTAGTTACAACACCAAAAGAAGACCTAGATAAAGGCATGTATCTAAAGGTACCAGCTTGTGATACTGAAGTTTTCAATGGATGTTATGACCAGTGGCCGTCCTTCCGGGACATGTTCACTGCCGTTTATATAAACCATCCTAAACTCTCACAAGCACAAAAGTTATACCATCTAAGGTTATAACAAAAGGGGAAGCAGGCAGTATCGTCAAGCGATTCGCTTAAATGACGAAAATTTTAAGCTGGCTTGGGAAGCACTAGTCGAAAGATACGAAAATGGAAGGGTTATGATAGAAAACCCAATAAAAACATTATTACATCTACCAAAAATTCAAAAAGAAACCAGCCAGGAATTTCAAAATTTATACTCGACAGTGACTAATTGCATATCAGTGTTAAAAACACAAAAATATCTCTACAGAATCGTGGGACCCCCATCATAGTAACTATTTGTGCAGAAACTCTCCCTCATGCTGCGTTACTACGATGGGAACAATCACTTGTGGAAAGAAAAAAAATGCCCACATGGGAGCAAATGAAAGCATTCCTCACTGCTCAATACGAGATAGCTGAGCGAATTGACAACAAAAATATAAATCTAAAAAGTCATCAAAATGACTCAAGTAAAAACTTGTTTAAAACCTCAAGCCAGCAATAATATGCCATACAATAGACACGTTAATAAAAGTCACACTTTCGTGTCAAACCAAACTAATAAATGGCAACCAGTATGTGAAATTTGTAAAGGAGGTCATAACATAAGATCTTGCGAGAGATTTAAAAAATTATCCGTATCTGACAGAAACAATCTTGTCAGACAAAATAAACTTTGCATCAACTGTCTGTCGAATGCTCATACGACAAAAGACTGTGAAAGCAAATTTAATTGTGTGTACTGTCAACGAAGACATCACTCACTGCTTCATATTACGAACTTTCAAAATATGAAGCAAAATCAATTTCATAAAACCACCGGGTTAGTCACTACAACCAAAAGTGATAATCCCGAAATCTTAAATCCCGAAAAAGGGAAGAACAACCATGTTGCTCTAAAGCAGCAAAAATTCAAGCGCTTCATTCAGAAAATGAAAGCAAAATACTTTTACCCACTGCGGTCATCACCATAGCACATAAGGGTGATTTATTCAAACTAAGAGCACTAATAGATCAAGGATCTCAAAGATCCTTTATATCATCAAAAGCTCAAAATCGGCTCAAATTGCCAATAAAACATTCAAATTCCAAATCTCGGGAATGGGCGGAAGAATTATCCAAAATTCGAACAAAATATGCCCAATTACGATAGTATCTCCAAATGCGGATATTAGAATAGATGCGCAAGCCATCGTTCTACCGCAGCTTACCAATTTGCTTCCAAGCTATGAAGTAAATAAAATACACTGGGAAAAATGCTCACATCTTAAATTAGCAGATCCCAATTGTCATACCCCATCACAAATCGACATATTATTAGGCAGTGACTTAATACCTTAGCCCAAAATACAATCTTTGGGTGGATTATAAGTGGCCAAGTCCCTGAAAAAATCAATTCTTTCACCACACAAGTGGAAAACATTTCAAACGAATTTTTAAATAATCAACTTAAAAAATTTTGGGAAATAGAAGAATTACCCCAAATCACCCAGCTTTCAGAAGAAGACCAGGCATGCGAAGCCTATTACAAATCCACAACAACAAGAAACGAACATGGTCGTTATGTTGTGCGATTACCGTTCAAACCAACTTTCCCAGAAAACATTGCTCTAGGCCACTCTAGAATATCAGCAGTCCAGCAATTTCTAAGCCTGGAAAAAAGCCTGATAAAGAAAAGTGAGCTTAAATCGGCATACGATAATGTGATGGACGAATATCTTGGCCTCAATCATATGGAAGAAGCTGTACCATATGAAAAAGTATCTAAAGGTAGATATTTATCTTTTTATCTGCCACATCATGGGGTAATAAGACCTGATAAAATCACAACAAAAGTACGAGTGGTTTTCAATGCCTCAAAGTGTACGAGCTCAGGCAAATCACTCAATGATGTACTATACACAGGGCCAACATTGCAACCTGATCTCATGTTGCTAATTCTAAATTGGCGCATGTTTAAATACGTTTTCAATGGGGATGTAGGAAAAATGTACAGACAAATTCTAGTACATGAAGATGATCAAGATTTCCAACGTATAGTCTTCCGGAAATCAAGTAATAGTCCAATCAGCGACTACAAACTTAAAACCGTCACCTTTGGCATCAATTGCGCACCCTATTTGGCGATCAGGACACTACATGAAGTGGCAAAAACAATGCAACAAATTTGCCTTTAGCATCTTCTGTGTTGCAAACACAAACATACGTGGACGACATACTATCAGGTAGCCACAGTATCGCATTAGCACGCGAGTCACTATCGCAAGTGATCGAAGCATTAAAATCAGCAGGTTTCCCCCTAAAGAAAATTACTTCAAATCACCCTGATATAATAAAAGACATTAAAAAAGAAGACTTATTAGATACAGACTTCCTTAAATTTGAAAAGGCTAGTACTACTAAGACTCTAGGAATTCAATGGAATGCGATAACAGATCAATTCTCATATACAATTGAGTCAATATCTGCAATGTCCGCCATTACAAAACGCCAAATACTTTCCTCGGTGGCAAAACTTTTCGACCCCGCAGGATGGCTTTCGCCAATAATGATTCAAGCAAAAATCCTCATTCAAGAATTGTGGCAAGATGGCACTGAATGGGATGAACAGGTAAAACCTTTACGTTTAGCGAAATGGGTTCAATTTGCTAACAATTTACATACTATATCTGAAATTCGAATCCCTCGATGGGTAAATTTCACACCTCACATTAACACAGAATTACACGGTTCTGTGATGCCTCCGAAAAGGCATATTGCGCAGCAGTTTACGTACGCACACAGTACGATAACAAAATATCTGCACACCTCTTGGTAGCCAAAGCCAAAGTTGCACCTTTGAAGACACTCAGTCTGCCACGGCTTGAACTGAATGGTGCTCTTCTGTTAGCAAAATTAATTTCCATTGTCCAAACCCATCTCAAATTAAACGATCATAAAATGTATCTTTGGTCAGACTCAGAGATAGTTTTAGCATGGTTAGAAAAACCACCCTATTGCTGGAAGACCTATGTGTCTAACCGAATATCCCAAATTTTAGACCTGGTTGGCCCAGCAAAATGGCAACATGTTGCAAGTGCAGATAACCCAGCGGATCTTGGGACAAGAGGTTGCAAGCCATTGCACCTCACCAGCACTACACTCTGGTGGAATGGTCCTACATGGCTAACAGAATCACAAGAATTCTGGCCAAGGTCTCCCGCTCGTAATATAATACCGCCGGAAAGTCGGAAAATTGAAAATTTTCATATCATTCCAGAAGAGGATGATATTCTCCACAGATTTTCGTCATTTGCTAGAGCACTAAGAGTAGTCGCTTACATGCACAAATTCATTCAAAGACTTAAACTAAAAATGAAAGGAGCACCAAATGATCCATGCGTACAACTAACGCATTCCGACTTGCAACATGCCAAGGTCAGTCTAATATTATATACACAAACTCGCTATTTCAGCAAAGAGAAATCAAAGTTGCTCGAAAAGCGACCTCTCGAAGAGGGAAGCTCACTTCTCGTATTAAATCCATTCTTGGATTCTAAGGATTAATAAGGGCAAATGGAAGATTGGCGAACTCCAGCCTTAGTTATAACGAACGACATCCCATCATTATTCCAGAGAAATCCCGTTTTACTTACCTATTTCTAGCATATCTGCACCATCTTACACTGCATGGTGAGCATCGATTAATGCAACAAATGGTCCGTCAAGAATTTTATATACCTCGACTAAAGCCACAAATAAAAAGGACGATTTTCATGTGTAAACCATGTACCATGTACAAACACAAAATGCGTACGCAGATCATGGCAGCTTTACCACCTGAGCGCTGCAACTATGCTCTACCCTTTACCATCACTGGGGTTGATTTTGCTGGACCTTTCCAGATAAAGGCCTCCATGTTAAGGTCTTCTTCATTTAGAAAAGGGTATGTGGCTGTCTTTGTATGTTTTACGACAAAGGCAGTACACCTCGAGCTTTGTTCAGATCTGACCACTGCGGCTTTTCTTGCAGCATTTGCACGCTTTGTCGGACGACGCGGATTTCCTTCAAAAATAATGAGCGATAATGGAAAAAACTTTGTCGGAGCCCAAAGAGCAACCGAGAAGGAGTTTATAAACTTCATGAAAGAAGTCTCCCCTGAAATAGTTAATAAATATGCACCCCAAGGGATCGATTGGCAATTTATACCTCCATGTTCTCCACACATGGGCGGACTTTGGGAATCAGCAGTAAAAAGCTTTAAGTCCCATTTAAAGAAAACGGCTGGTAATCATAAATTCAATTATGAGGAGTTTACTACACTCCTCACTCGTATTGAAGCCGTATTAAATTCAAGACCCATATCACCCCTCTCGCAAGATCCCTCCGATTTCACAGCTCTTACACCAGGTCATTTCCTCAGAGGAGCTCCTCTTCTCGCCATACCTGAGACAGAAGGAGACTCACTCAGTTTAATAAATCGATGGGAAAGAATCAAGATTCTCCATCACGAATTCAGCCACAGATGGAAGGAAGACTATCTCAAAGATCTCCATAAGAGATATCGCTGGAAAACGGCCCAGAAGGAAGCCAAGGCAGGAGAATGCGTAATAATACAGGACGAATGCCTTCCTCCAACAGAATGGCGACTAGGCCGCATTGAAAAGGTTCATCGAGGATCAGATGGTCACATAAGAGTAGTCGACGTGCGAACACAAACCGGCATATTAACTCGACCAGTCACCAAACTGTGTTTTCTTCCAAACAGCGAAGAACACCTTCCACCAAAACCGCAAAATAACACGCAAAAGTAATCGAAAAATAATAAAACAATTCCGCTAATTCGAAAATAACCCGCTTTATGATCCGTACAAAAAATAAATTCAACCAAGCGCGTTGAAAATCAATTTATTATACAAACATATGCATGCATATGTATAGATATGTAGCTATAACAACTACATGCTGATATTATAAACAAAATCAATTTAATTACAATTTTTATATTCCCATAGAAATGGACGTAGGAGATCCAAACCGCCTCCAACACCGTCAGGTCCGAAATCGCTATACCCAAAGCGTCGGCTGCACCAGTTGCCGCACCAAGGACCAGGGTTATGCGACCACCGCCATCCGCCGAAGCAGTCAGGGAGATGAGAGAGGAGCAGCTATTGGAGCCTCAGGGGCCTCCATGTTGCAGCCTGTGCCATCGCCCACACGCCCTGAAACGATGCTCCATTTTCAAGAGCATGAAGCCTGCTCAACGGCAACAGGTTGCAAGAGCCCATGGGCATTGCATGACCTGCCTGGCAGATGACCCACGCCACCATAGAGTGCTGGGCCGACGGCGCCTGTCAATATTGCCAGAGGCCCCATCACACTCTATTTCATCGTTTTCCCCGCCGAGCCAATCCGTCGGAAAGTAGCACCAACACCCGTATCAGACCACGCAGCGATGCTACCCGGCGACGACGAAGCAGCCAAACAACCGCAACACGTAGACGGCCATCTCCGCCACGCCACGCTCATCGTCAGCAACAACGACGCTCAACAGGGTTGAGCGCTGTACTAAACACATTGCAAACAGCTGCAACGGCTCCTAGCCGATTAATTCGCCTAGGGGGGCCGGGATGTTCACATGAGCTATGAGCGTTCTGCAGCATCCCACATCACATCATCACATCACCACATATCATCACACATCACATCATATCACGTCACAACACTTCATCACACAACAGCTCACAGCATACCCCAATACACGCACACGCATCAAACAACCGATCATTACTACAACACTGCAACACAACAACCATACGATCATCAACGAGACGACTCGTAATGTCAGCTAATTTCACCACCCAAACCATCAAAAGGGATTGATTCGACCGGGATTAGCTCTTACCGTTTCATCCGTGAAGAAAAACAGTCGTCCGGTAAATTCCGCTTTTACCAATTTTCGGATTAACCGCAACCATCACCACAATTTCTTTTTTTCATCCAAATCGTGAAGCACCGAGCTCGCCACCAGTCCAACATTGGAATATACATATATATTAATATATATTAAATACACCGTATTACATACGATTTTATTGTGAAAATAAATAAAGTGAATTAAATATTATAACGTGCGAAAACCAGTGCTTTTTCCCACTCATAGGTGTACGCTAAAAAGTAAGTATACCAGTGCCACACGTTACTAAATGAGAAAAAATATTTTAAATATAATGCCATTTCAAAGTATGTTTCCATGTAGCTGATTAAATTCGGAAAACTTATATTAGGTTGTCAAATATCTATCTTCCGCCTTTTTGCTCTTTACTCAATGTTTTACAAAAAGTGTTACAGTGATCGGATTTAGTTGAAGTATACGCCGTTTCCTTCGTTAATATGTTTCCATCTAGACGGCAATTTCAGAATACCCCCTCGTTGAAGCCCCCCTCCTTATTTGCGAAAAACTGGGACATCCTCTTTTCACAAGACTCTTTTGAGTTCAACTTAACACCAACAAGGGCGTTTGCCAAGGGCAGGAACAGGTGGTAATCATTTAGCGCTATGTCCGGGCTATATGATGGTTGCGATAAAACCAGCCATCTGGGTTCCCGTAGCTTCTAAAGAGTCATCAACGAAGTGTGTGTTCTGGCGTTGTCCTGGTGGAATACTACACCCTTCCTGTTGGCCAATTCTGGATGCTTCTGGTCGATCGCCTGCTTCAAGCGGTTCATTTGTTCGCAGTAGATGGTAGAATTAAGCGTCTGGGCAGCGAGCAGCTCATGGTGGATGATTCCCTTCCAATCTTACCAAACACACAGCAAAACCTTCCTGGCCGTCAATCCCGGCTTAGCCACTGTTTGAAACTATACTCCGGTCTTCGACCACGACCGTTTTCGCTTGATATTGTCGTATGTGATCCATTTTTCGACGCCAGTCGCCATCCACTTTAAAAATGGGTCAAGTTCGTTCTGTTCCAGAAACAAATCGTAGGCATTGAATCGGTCCAGAAGGTTCTAAATCATGCGGCAGTCATCCATCAAGCTTTTTTGTGTATCCAGCCTTCTGCAGATGGTTTAAAATGGTTTGGTGACTAACTCCCATCTTCTAGTCAATCTCACGCCGGTCTAATTCGATGTTTTCTATGATTTGATCGGTATTCGTAGGTACAGGTCTTCGTGGGAGAGCCTTGAGTTGGGAGTAGGTTAGGTTTAGCGGATTAAAGTTCCGCACTCCGGCTTTCGATGCTTCCCCCTACTATAAAAAAAAAGTATCTAAAATAGACTTTATAACTAGGGCAACAAAACCACAGTAGGCCAGTGTTATTATTTATTATACATCATATTTATTTTTACAGTTATATATTACAAAAAAGCATTTAATAGCAGAATATATTATCTACTGGTTTTAGGCCTGTTCATAGTTATTAGACGTGGAAAATTGATACTCTCTTTTGGAGCCTTCGTAACTATGAACTTTAACTTCAATATTTATATTTGGTTAAAAGCAAATATTGAGTGTTACAAGTAAAAGATTTATTCCAATATTTTGTGATCTACCCTAAACAGCAATTACTTTCGTTGAATCATAAATATATTGCATAGGTAAAGACTCGATTTAGATAAATACATACATAAAATAATACATACAAACAGCATATCAGTTGCACAAAACTATTATTTAGCGCTATGATTTTCTGCATACTCCATTTTATTGCATTCTATTTATCACGACAAAATACCCAAAATTGCAGCTGTTCAAAGTTCAAAAGCAGGTTTAGCGAATTTCCCTTTGAAAATGATGGCTGTAGTGATGAGTTGGCCAATGGCAAAAACATAAATGGAAATATTTCACGCGTAATCAAATAGAACCCCATTAAACTGTTATATGCATATGTATATATGTGTGTGAATGTGTTTAGATCTATATGTATGTTTATGTGTGTGTCTGGATGTTGCCAACTGTGTCGCTTCACTACATTCGCACATTTGCATTCATGCAAATACACATTACATGTGAAGTATCTATGAATACCATGATGTATTTGCATGTGTGTGCGTGTGCTATACAAATGGCCGCATGTGGCATGCCTCATTATCCTTGATTGCTCGCATGCTGTTGCCGTCGCCGCTTGAGTGCTATTGTTCGATCGTTTGCATGGCTGACACTTGTATTAAATCGCCAATATTCGTTAGCAATAAAAACTACAAACACAATACGTATGCGAACAACTACTACAACAACATTGCAGCATTTGCCTTGTGATGCGCGTCATTCATTGGCCGTTGACATTCTGCACATTCGCTATTTATTTATGGTTTACGCGACAGCTATTATACGGCATAACTGTATTGCCGAATTGAGTGTAGAGCTTATGTGTGCACAATTGTCTATATGTATGTGTGTCTATTGGTGGTTTGCGTGTGTGTTTTTCGGCGTTTGGTGGTTTCGAAAGGACGCTGCTTGTGCACAAAAGCTAGCTTAACGATCAACATCAGAACATTTAATGCAATTAATATGCTTTTAGCTGCTGTTTGCCCTGCTTTTTTGCTTATTGTTCACACATTCGTAAATATTAGACAGTTTGTGTGGATTGAGCAGGGAAATGAAGTGACAGCGAAATTACACCCCTTAAGTAAATTATGCAAAACTAAATGTAGATATTATTATTCCCTTCAGTCTTCTTAAGTCCACTTTAGCGAAAGCAAAAACAGCGACATAGATTATTTCGCTTGCTGCCCCTAAAAGTAGACTATGCTTGTTTTAATGAAGGTCTTTTGGGGTTAATAATGTGAGTATTTTATAAATTTTGTATGAGTTACCCGAATTTTTTCCTACAAAAGTGTCCACATCACTAGCCATATAATGGTATATTTCAAAACTCTCAAAAGTCCTCATAGAACCTTAAGGGGCACATCTAGTGTACTAGTGACTAAAAAATTTATATTAGACATATTTCGATTGGCCTTTAAATTTAACATACTAATACTTTAAATGAATATTTAAAATATTTTTGAGTAAAAGTATTCTAAAGTTAAAACGCTCAGCTTAATCCGCTCCAATTTTCTCAAAACTACTTTTGCTTGAGTGATTAAATAGGTTATAAAGGGTGATTTTTTAAGAGCTTGATAACTTTTTTTAAAAAAAAAACGCATAAAATTTGCAAAATCTCATCGGTTCTTTATTTGAAACGTTAGATTGGTTCATGACATTTACTTTTTGAAGATAATTTCATTTAAATGTTGACCGCGGCTGCGTCTTAGGTGGTCCATTCGGAAAGTCCAATTTTGGGCAACTTTTTCGAGCATTTCGGCCGGAATAGCCCGAATTTCTTCGGAAATGTTGTCTTCCAAAGCTGGAATAGTTGCTGGCTTATTTCTGTAGACTTTAGACTTGACGTAGCCCCACAAAAAATAGTCTAAAGGCGTTAAATCGCATGATCTTGGTGGCCAACTTACGGGTCCATTTCTTGAGATGAATTGTTGTCCGAAGTTTTCCCTCAAAATGGCAATAGAATCGCGAGCTGTGTGGCATGTAGCGCCATCTTGTTGAAACCACATGTCAACCAAGTTCAGTTCTTCCATTTTTGGCAACAAAAAGTTTGTTAGCATCGAACGATAGCGATCGCCATTCACCGTAACGTTGCGTCCAACAGCATCTTTGAAAAAATACGGTCCAATGATTCCACCAGCGTACAAACCACACCAAACAGTGCATTTTTCGGGATGCATGGGCAGTTCTTGAACGGCTTCTGGTTGCTCTTCACCCCAAATGCGGCAATTTTGCTTATTTACGTAGCCATTCAACCAGAAATGAGCCTCATCATAAATCGGACGTAAAGCGCGAAACACATTTCGAACCGAACACTGATTTTGGTAATAAAATTCAATGATTTGCAAGCGTTGCTCGTTAGTAAGTCTATTCATGATGAAATGTCAAAGCATACTGAGCATCTTTCTCTTTGACACCATGTCTGAAATCCCACGTAATCTGTCAAATACTAATGCATGAAAATCCTAACCTCAAAAAAATCACCCGTTAGCATTGATAGACGGCAGCGTTAGTCATGATTAACTGCATTAACTACATTAATCCGGATTAATTCAGGAGTTAGTGAAGATGACTTCGTTACTAACTCTCATTTAATCCTCAAAATTTTAGAGAGTTAGCTGCATTTTCGTGCGTAGTTAATCCGTATTAACTCTACCGTCTGTCAAGGCTATTCGGTTAAATGATCGGCCATAAAAAGAGACTCTCACTTGACCTGTGTATAACGCCAGTCCGTTATGTACGATAACTAGTACTTCTATATAAATTTATCAAAAAGACAAAATCAACAAAATGCTTTGAGACGATCATAAATTTGTTGAGACGGCCAATGTCAGCTTCCTTAATATCTGCTGGTTCACCGAAGGTAGCATAGCCGCGTCTTGCAAAGGCTGAATGATGGAATAAAAAAGGCCTGAATGCTTCCACCTCAGCTTCTTTCATGCAACTTTGACAGCCTGTTGGCTATTGGACCATGTCCAGTATGCACTTCTAAGGCTAATGCACTTTCCTAAGAGCAAGCAGTTCAGTAGATATTCTACTTTCTTTTCTAGGCCAGGAGAACCTCACAGTTGCACAGGAGCTGATCGTCGACCAGGCACTAAAACGAGTCTGATGAATAAGTAGCATAATGTTTTTTTAGTGAGGTCAGACACTTCTTGACCAACTTTGAACCCACAGTTTGCTTCTCCATGCTAAGATCTGCTCCGGGCTGTGAAAGTGAATGCCCATCTCTGTGAAAGAAGCTGCACTTCGAAGTACTAAATCTATTTCTTTTTAAAAGCAGTCGCTTCTGCCTGAATAACTTTACAATAGTTCGATAGCCTAAACCTAAGCTTACAGAAGACGTCCGGTGTTTATTCGAAGGAAGGAAAATTCCTTCGATCCATCCGTGAAATAGCTCACTGGGAATGATTACTCGGAGGCAATGCTCTCATCGCCTTTAATATTTGTCTGCATGTTTTGTATATAGTTCTGTATGGCTTACCCGTTTTTTTCTCTGATAAAAACAGGAATTTTGGCAGCTCAAAAACGTTTAAATTGCGCCACCATTTCGTAACCCTTTGAATTTTTTTGACCGTAGGTCATTATACGGATAATATGCTCTATTGCTTTAGGGTTTGATTCACGGACAAGATCGTAATCACTGCGTCAATGGAGGATTTTTTTTAGCGCCGTCAAAGATCACGTGTAACTCAACGGAACCAGTTAGTAAGTAAGCTAGTAAGTTCATGTAGTTTACAGTTAACCGAAACATAACTATCTGCCGGAATCCGAAAGGTGTATTTATCAGACACTGCTTACAATTAAAGTCCCAAAATAGGACATCACATACCCTGAAAGATAGACAGTCTTTTATGCTGCGTTAATTTATGGTTCCTCTTCTTTGAGAATCTTCTTCGATATGCTTAAAAAACGAAAATTCACGACATTCCTTAAATTAATTTCAAATTTGATGGAATTTTCAATTCATTAAACACTCGCGTTCCTTGCTAGAAACTCCCACCAACATCCTGTTTTCAGTTTTTACTTCCTGTCACAAAAGAGGCAGCTAAAATGCTGCAACTACATATTCCAAAAAATGCTGGAGAGTGATTAATCTACAATTAGAAGCTGCCAGCCAATTGAGCGGCCGTTTTTTCAAGACGCTTAAAAATCAAACATTCCGCGCGCCAAAGATAAAAAAAAAATGCGTTTCTCTCATTTGAAGTCAGCCAGACAACCAGCAGCCAGCAACACCGTGCAACCAGACATAACGACGCATGCAACGCTGCTGGTGGCGGTTAGGCGGCGCTTAGTTGTATCGACTACTGTGCAGCGCAGCGAATCGCGCAGGCGCACTACTCGAATTTCCTGCCACAGCGCATGTGTTAAATGAAATAATGATCGGTTATAGCTCCTTTTTGCTTCCATCGAAATCGGACGCTCAGTGTTTGTGTGAAGGTATCATTAAAGCGCCGGCAGTGTTGAAGATGCTACGCGCTGCTATTAAATTTGTATTCCCTTTCCACGCAAGGATCATTAGAGGCGGCAGCCACTGTGGCAACCGGAGACCCCAACCACCATGGGAGTTGTAGCGCCTGTGGCAGACAAGTTGGGGGCGCATCCGTAACAACACTGAATTCCACGGAATTGACGCGCTGCCAGATCACACACAGACGTGCTGCGGAGGCGTTAATAAAACTCACACATGCACACACACACATGTGTGCGATTAATGTGCGTTTGTATCCTTGCAGCCAATTGATGATGCGTTGCATGTTGCTGGTGTTGGAATTCGAAATCGGGTCTCAGGTTGCTGTGAAGGAGCTGTCACATCCAACACATGTTTTGACCGCACTAATAAATCATCGGCTGTCAGGCGTAACGTGCCAAAGCCGCACCAATACTACCAAATATGGATTCTACTTTGCCTTTAGAACCGACAAGTATTTATTAAGGATCTAGGGTTAAAAAGGCGGATAATGCTATATGGAGCTTGAGAAATGTTGCTGTGTGTAGAAGAAGCCCTTTACTCTACTAACATGATGTATAGTTAAGATATACGTTATATTTTGCCATAGAACATATTTAATTCATTAATTTATGGATTACAGACGATAAGACCAAAATTTTAAATATTTCGTGGCCAGTTTCGATATAATTGTTGAGAGGGGCAAAAAACAGAACCTAAATTTTTTTAAACTTCTATAATAATAATAGGATGAGTTTGGTATGTGATTTTAGCAGACTGAATTTTTTAACCTAAAAATTTTCTGAGCTCTTAATTTAGTTTTTATGGTTAAACCTCAAGGTATCACTGCAGCTATTTCTGAGATTCACTCTTTTGTCATGTCAAACCAAGAAAAAAGTTGTCCAATTGATGGACAAACATGGAACAATTAAAGTGAGTTGTTTGTTCGAATCGATTCGCTACTCTCTAAATCTTATTGAATCGAAAAGAGCTTAGGATTCAATCCGTCGCTGAAACGAAATGGACAGAGTCGTTAAAATATTTGGTCTTAAATTTTAGGAATAAATTTAAGTAATATTATTTTTAGTTATCTGAAGCTAGTTCTATAATTTTTAGTGATGTAGATGATATCTTACATCTTTTATTTCTGTGGATTTACATGACATCGTCAATATCATGAAGGTGTTCCTCTTAAAGGGTTTTAATGCCAATTTTTGTAGAGTTCCAAAGAAAGGATCAACTTACGGCTTTTTGATTGATTCCAAGAAAATAAGACGACAAGTTGCGCCAAAACTACTTTTACGTAGCAACAACAAAACGCGAACATACATTTTATCTTCAGCTTCGATATTGATCAGAGTGGTCCCGCTAGGGCAGCGGGAAAATCGGTCCTTTGTAGTTAATATCCTTGATACAGAACAAGCATTGAAGAAATCCTTTGAGTATATCGATAATTTTTCAAGGTGGCTAACATCAATTTTTACCAAAGTATCAACCTTACTATAATTGGAGACATTGCAGGACACTCCTTAATTTAAAAGTGCAGAGACGTAGAAAAGCTTTCATCTCTCCTCCCGAAATTACAGTGTAATACATAAACTAACTTCTTCTTCTTCTTTATTGGCATAGTTACCGCCTACGCGGTTGTAGGCGGGCTAGCCGTTTGTCTAGACCACAGCGTCTTTCTCCACTTGGTTTTTCCAGCGCAGTGGAGGCCTTCCCTTCCTCTGTTTCCCCCGCCGAGTATTGCGTCGAATACTCTCAGAGCTGGAGTATTTTTATCCATTCGGACAACATGATCTGGCCAACGAATGCGATATTCCCCGTGACTGATGCGCAAAGGATCATAACTCGTAACGTCAACACATCAGATGTTGTCATCGTCCATGCCTCTGCACCATACATCAGGACTTGTATAATTAGTGACTTATAGATACTGGTTTTTGTTCGTCGAGAGAGGATTTTATTTTTCAATTGCCTACTCAGTATGAAGGAGCACCTGTTGGCAGTACAAAGTTTTCAAAGATGGTCGAGAGATCGTTGAAAACATGCCTCGTTTTGGACGACCTTCGACCTCTTCAACAGATGAAAATATTAAAAAAGTAAAGGATGTGGTGCTTGAAAATCGCCAGATACCAAGTGAGCTACCGTAAATAGATCTTTTTAGACATGTTTGATCGTGCGAATTCCGATCCCACATACGTGGAAATCATTATAACTTCCGTTGGGGTAAGGGTTTATGAGTTTGACATGCAAATAAGTCAACAATCATCGGAATGGAAGGAAAAAAACAAGCCGAGACCAAAAAAATCACACCAAAGCCGCTCAAAAATCAAAGTGGTGCTCATTGTTTTTTTTTCGATATACGTGGTTTGGTGCATCATGAATTGGTTCTGGAGGGACTGACGGTCAACAAGCAGTTTTATTTGGTCGTACTAAGGCGTTTGCCTGAGAATACTCGTCGAAAACGGCCGTAATTTGTGGAAGAACAATGCATCGAGCCGCGATTTTGTCCGAATTTAATGCCAAAAACGTAATTAATATTTTCAGTCAACCACCATATTCACCAGATTTAGCTTTGTGTGATTTTTTCTTGTTTCCCAAACCGAAATTGCTGCTCCGAGGAATCCGTTTTCAGTCGATATATAAAACGAAATTCAATGATGGAGCTGAAGGCCATCCCAAAAAGTGACCTAAGTGTATTATATTTGTGTATTATATCTGGGATGACTTTGAAGTCAAAAAAATATGTCATGAATAATTAAAGATTTTGCGTTTTATTTACAATTTCTTTACAATCTATGCAGCCAAATGATTTTAATGTAAATTTTTTAAATTACATAGGACAACTATACATATACATATGTACAAGTATAAGTATTAACAAAAAAAGTATTAAAATTATATGAATCTCATTTACTTGTTAGATCTTCTGCGCCTCACTTTGGACCTTCCCGCTCAGATAGTTATTATGTTATTGTGTGCACTAAGAGAAACGCATCTTAAATTTTAAAAAAGATTTGTATTCAAGTAAATGGCATACATTCTATACAGAGACTTAAAAACATTAAAATAAATTACTATATCCACTAAAAGCCACTTAAAACTGTATACTAAAATATCATCTTAAGGAGCGTCATAACCTTTGAAATATTTTCTAAAAAACATAGGCTGCATTTAAGAAGTTCTAAGTAAATATGTATGTAAATGAAACAGACTTTTGTTTAATTACAAAAATTTGCTAAGGTTAAGTGTGAAATCTGTTTATTTTTATAGGACTACGGCCGCACCCTCAACAAAGGAGTCGGCTTACAGCCACCACTACATGTAACACGAATGAAACTGAGCGCACAACTGAGTACTTATGTACTCATATTTAATAATAATACACGCATAATGCGGTTAAGCAGAATGTCATGTCAACTCGAGTGTCATTCAAGGGCTGCCACAATTTATGACAATGCAAACATACACACAAACAGCTGAAACAGGCTACATGTGACAAGCCGATTCACATCACCGAGAGCAGTGCTTGAGGCGTAGGATGTTCGATAACATTTGTATGTTTTTTTTGTTTCGCTTTACATTTTTCAATTTCATACACATTAAATATTTTTTTTTTTTTAGTGGGAAAATATTTTTCAAAGTATTTTGTTGTTATAGTCGTTGTTATTATTAATGAATAGCCACTACTGTTTACAAGACATCTGATGACCGCCTGCTGTCGGCTGCTTTCACAGATTTCACTTTCATGCTACCGATTACCGATTCGGCGAATGCGACGACCAAGCCGAGTGCCGCGTGATATCCTTTTTGGCGTTTAGCGCTTGACTTGTCAGGCAAGTGCTGCATTGGCCATAGAAATATGAGTCCTAATTTATAACGACGGCAACTATGCAGCGGCAGTCACGCGTGAGTATATGTGCATACATATACAGTTGTATGAATGTATGGCATATATAATTGTATATGTACCTCTGTGACTTTTCAAGGAATTTGTGGCCCGCTGCCAATGATTATGAATTTCTCAATACTTTCTGCATCATTAAATTTTAAATGCGTCATTTGAGCAGCGTTTTGTGTCTGTGTTGGGTTGTCTCACAGCTGTGCGTGTGTTTGTATGCACTTCGCTGCTATTTGTGCGGTTGTATTTTTGTTCACATAGCGCGAGTATATCCATTTAATTGCTCCTAAATGGCTGCCATTACGGCTGTAGCATCATCATCACACTCGAAAGGACAATGTCGGTTGGCTGTGTTGTGCTACAGGAGCCGGAGCAGGAGCAGGAACGGCAGCGGCACGGTACAAAAAAGGTTTCATTAATAAAACGTTTAATAGCGTTTAAACGGCGACGCGTCGAGTGACATGGCGAATATGAAATTGATGATGCTCGCGTACATACAAACACACATAAAAATATTTATATCTTTAGATACTTGTAAGTATTCTATATGACCATGATATACACCCAGTGAGAAATTGACACTGCTTTTTGCGATTCTATGTACATTTAAGCCCTGAAGAGGATATGTAAACTTTGCCGCCCAGAAACAACGTTGGAGGAATCATTGAAGGCTTTATTAATTATATAAAGGGTGATACATTTCCAGTTTTACTACTTTTTTAAAGAGGAATCTTAGAAACTTCAAATTCAATGGGGAATGTTTGTTATTATTTGAAAGAACATTCTTCGGTATTTATTTTTGAAGATTACCTATTTCATATGTTGACCGTGTCTACGTCTCAAATGGTCCGTCCGTTCAGTCCAATTTTAAATGACTTGTTCACTTCGTCTCAATCAAAACGGGATTGTTCGCATAGACTTTAGACTTTTCATATCCCCACAGGAAAAAGTCTAACGGTATAATATCACCCTATCTTGGTGGGCAATCGACCGGTCCAAAACGTCAAATTATCTGCTTTTCAAAGTGTTCGCTCAATAAATCCATTGATTAATGCAATGCGTGGAAAGTGGCGACGTCTTGTTGAAACCAAAAGTATAACGGTCTCCATTGATGGTTACATTCTCATCGGCATCATTTTTGAAGAAATATGGAATTATGTTTCCACCGACCCTTAAACCACATCAAACCGTTGCACTTTCTGGATTAAATGGAAGCTCTTGAATCTCTTCGGATTGCTCTCCGTTCCAAATGCGGCAATTCAACACATTTACATATTCATTGGACCAGAAATGGGACTCATCGAAGAACAAAATGTGTTCGTAAACGTCGGATTTTCTTGGAATTTTTCATGAGAGTGTTTTGTACTCTAAATAAATAAAACACGCCAAGTCGTGGCAAACTTCAGTCTGAGTGGCTCTTCTGTACATAAGTATACGAAATAGTATCTAAGTTTTGAACTACCTTTTCTCTCAAAAAAGGTGATCATTTGACTGAAGCGCCCATTCCTGATTCTATATCTGCTTTACGAACTGACCAATGAAAATCAAGTACATGCATGAAGACTTTTTACCTACTTTCGGTCCAACCGGGTTAACGATTTTTCTTGTTTCTAATTGAGTTGCATTTAATTAAGTTCTCAAGAGTTACTCCAATCCAACTGGTTTCCTTTCAATATGGGAAGCCGATTGCCTGAAAAACTGTTCCGCAAATATATTTCAAAATTATCCTTTAAAAGCTAAATATCGATGAAGACGTGATTTAAAATGCAGTTCATTAGAACTTGAGGTAGTTTTCCACGAAACTGGAACTTTTATACAGAAAGAAGATAACCTACGATGCTAATATATAGATTTTCCGGTAATTCCGCTTTCATTCCCACCATTTATAGCGCCGTATTCAATAATTCACCAATGAATCGTACTTGTTTTGTGGGGGAAACCACGCAGAGATATAAAAGAGCATTTGGATGATGTATACAGTCACTCTTCTACATCGATGGTGACCATTCAGATTTGATTTAACGAGTTTCAAAGTGTTGGCAATTCGTTATTGTGTAAGCACACTGGTGATCTAGACCTGGCAGCCTGAAAACGGGTTTATCGGAAGGTAAGGTCGGGAAGACAACTAAGTAGGCACCTTAAAAGATTACATGAGTCTTCTTGATATCCACAGATCCAATTATGTGCAGTCTGACGGAGTTTCCGCATCGGTATATTTTTGTTGAAGAAACATGGATCCTCTGATACACATCAGAGACCAAACAACAGTGAAAGTAATGGATTTTTCGTTGCGAACCTGCACTGAAGAAGGCAAAAAGTGTTCTGTCGGCAAGAAAAGTGATGACCACCAGTTTTTGGAATCCATAAGGTACATGGTAATGCAACTTTTTTTTAGTTCCAAACTTCTAAGGGAGATTATTGCCGCTCCAGGCGTCTACTTACTATTCACAGATATTCCAAGCCCAACTCTTTCCTACAGGTCCTGCACGGCAATGACAAAATGCAGCCGATGCAGTAAGATTTTCATGCACAGTTGCCTTGCAATTCATTTCGCATTTTTCCACCATCCAAATGGGAACTTAATTTATTATAAATTTTCTATACACACATACACATATATACACATGGATGTGCTGGCAGGATCCGCTATTGTGGCAGTCTATTAAATGAACTTCTCGATGCCGTCTGTGCCATTGTCCTTTATGAAGTGCCTCGTACACAACTACAAGCGTAAGTACAACATTATTAAAAGCGGAGTGAAGTGAAGTGGTTCAAAGTGGAGGGGAGTGCCGAGGAATAGAGCGGAGTTGAGTGCTGCGGTGTGGTGCGGTGTGCAGGGCCGGCTGAAGTGGCATAAAGTGGTTGTTACTTTATGATTTGGTTGTTTTGTCGTTATGTCTCTTGCCATTATTGTTGCTGCCCATTGTCAGACGCATGTTGTTGTTATTGTTGTTGCTGTTGTTGGATCTTTAATGCAATGCTGCTGTGTGCGATCATTTCGGTGTTATCCTTGTTGTTTGGGAATTGATGAGTATCCCTGGCAGCGCTGACTTGAGCGTTCGGGTGTCTGTATGTGTGAGTTCGTTGATTCCTGCAGCTACTGTTATTGCTGCTGTTGTTGTTGTTGTAACCGGGATAATATTGGTGATTTTTAATTTCTGTTAATTGTGAAAATATTTATTCTCATTTGTGTGCATTTTGCACCTTTATGTCTTCAACCCCTCTGCACCGCCGCCCTTTACCGGCGACAGTTGCTTGCCGGCTAATTTATGAGCCAATGAATCGCTGGTCCACATATGCTTGCCCTTCCTACCGTCGTCCGTTGTCTATAACTGCTATTAGTTTACTTCACTTTTTCTGTTTCTCTTGCTTTTGTTATTGTTTTTTTGCTGTTTGTGTGCTTTGTCGTTGTAAATTCCATTTGAATTCACATCGCTCACATCGACACTTTTAGGCCTGAGTATTTCGCTCAGCCAACTCATCCTTACCATACGAAGAACTTCTGCTTGTATGTATTTGCCCCCCTCCTCACTTTAACTCCCTATATGTCTGTATGTATCTGCGTCTGTTGGCCTGTTTACTCGTTTGTTCGTAAATTCGTACAGTCATTAGGGGTTACGAAGTGCCGATGAATTTTAATTTTGTACATGATTTATAATGAACTCAAAGCCTCGTCGCAATAACAATAAGCAACAACAACAAATGCAATAATAAACAGCTATAAATGCGATTTGAATCAAATTAAATTGAATTTAGTTGTATTGTAATGCCGTTCGCCTCGACTACTGCCTCTACTTCGGCATGTCTCCGCTACACCAACACTCCCAATCATATGCGTGTGTGTGTGTTGCGCTCGCTCGACTCAATTTTGATTGCCTTGTTTGGGTTGTGCGCAGTGACAACCGCTGCTTTTGTAGAAATTTATTAGCTTGTGATTTAGAAATTCATTGGCCACTTAAGCGACAGGATAATGAGCATATTTGTTTGTGTTATTGTGATATTTTGCGTGGCAGATGTCGGCGATATTGTTGCCGCTTTGGGCATTTTTAATGCCTAAGTCATTTAGGATCCTTTTTTTATACGCTACAAGGCCTTAAGTTTATGTTAATTACTTAAAAAAGAGGGACTTTGTGAAATTAGCTCTTTAATTGCCGCAAATGCTAAATTCTTAATTATTATTCATACAAATAGAATTAGAATGGAATAACTTGCAAGCCTCCTATACTCAAATATTTGAATATGCACTAAAGTTTAGCAGGAAATTTGTAGTTTTGTTTAGTTTCACATAAAACAGCGGAAAGTCATTTAATCGTTGAGTCTTACTCGCTTAAGATATACATAAATCTGTCAGTATGGACAACACTTGTAATTCAAATATTTTTCCATTCACATTTCTGCATTTCTGTTTAAAGAAAAGTTCAGCAAAGAAAAAAGTTAACTTTTGTCGCACAAACACAAAAGATTTCTTACAAGAATCTGTCTGTGATCTGTCAATTTGTATACTAACTATATGCTATAGTGCTCCGATCTGGACAATTTTTTCGGAGATTAAATCATTGGTTATCAAAATTAGCCATGTCAAATTTCGTGAACATATCTCGTCAAATGAAACAGTTTTTCATACAAGAACTTGAATTTGATTGGTCTGTTTGTATGCCAACTATATGCTAAAGTGAAGATCCCCGCTTTTTATAAAAAACCGAAGAATTATTGAAAAATATAAAAAAAAATAAAAATTATCAAAATATAATTTAAAGGATTACATGGGTTACGGGAAAATTTTGCAACACCTCTAGAATATTGTTCTAAGCTTTCAAGTTGATCGAAATAATAGTTTCGGAGATACAGCCTTTAGAACTGGTGCTCTCGAGGCTAGCTAGGCTAAGTGCGTCGTCTTTAAACACGTTTTTCTCGAAACAATGCTTTTGAAGTCGGTTGGCAAGATTTCTCGAGAACTACTAAACCAAACTTTCTGAAATTTTACACAGGTCTTTGATATACAATTCTTAAACGCTTGGATGAAGGATTTTCACTGAAATTTCAGTTTTATTGTAAAAGTGTCTGCCAAAAATCCAATTTCAAAACTTAAACAAGTATTTCTTCCATTTTATACCCACGACAGACATGTAGTAACAATATCATATATGGTATAAATACCACATGTGCGTCACTAAGTACTAGCAAAATACCATATGAACGATGTAGTATTTTGCCGGTAACAATACTATGATGTTTCACGGTGGTAATTCAAAAAACAAAGCTAAAAAAAGTGTAACAAACTTTGCTAAAAGCTTTAACACAAAAGCTCTTTGAAATATTCCGTCAAAATGACTTAAAAAATAATAAATTAAATGGAAAACAAAAAATTTCAAAATTTTTTGGGGTCCCGGAACTTCCGTCACAATGGCCGAGTTTAAAATATTTTTTTCCAAAAATTTCAGAATTATTTTTTAATAATATATTTGTAACAATAAAAAAATCTAAAAAAGAAATCATTTTTTAAATGAGAAAAAAATTGTTGAAAAAGTCTGTTTTTACCCGAGGTCTTCCCTAATAAAAATATTGTTCTTAAACACATATAAATAAATATTATTCTTCTTTGTTCCTCTGGCTCCTTGAGAGCACAGGCTCGTAACTAAGTGTATTCACTGACGACGATTTTTTGATAAGGCTTTCCGTTTTTTATCAACTTTCCTCATTGACTTAAATTTCTTTTTTAAATGCGCTTAGACCTACCACTTTTCCTGCTGCGTTATTGGTTCTACTCTAGCGCTTGTCTGCAGAACTCATACAGTTGATTTTGCGAAGTACCCCAATCCAACACATATTTCATAAACTGTAAGAGAGATAACATTCGACTCAGCAACTTCGCTAGATTCGCCAAAGCTGTGTTTATCGAGATATTTCAATCTCAGTGTGTAATAAGCCGGAAAGTAGAAAAATGTGACAAGATGATTCAAAATCGTCTCCCACTATAAAGCTTTGGCAAAGATCGTTCGACAGAATATTAAGCCGCACCGGGTGTGAACCCATTGGACAGTGGTCAGTCAGAAATCTCACCATCATCAATCATCTTGCTAAGAGCCAGAAGGTCAGATGATATCTTACAGTTCACTCTGAGCCGGAGAGACCTCGCAGTCGCATAAGTTTTGGTTGTTGACCAGCGCTTGCTGAGCTCACTAGAGGTCCAATGACAAATGTCAAAACGCAAGAAGACAACGCAAAACTGAGTCGTTTTCGTTTGCTTTTGCAATCGGATGAAAGTATGGAATGGAAGCTCACCTTATCAAGCTCATTAGATTTACAGTATTCTGCGCTGACCGGGCAACCGTACAAGTCTAACATGGAAGCAGCTTGAAGCTATTTGCCAATGAGATCATGCACTCCTTTTGGACGCACAGTCAGCGTAATCCAAAACAGTATCGGTTGGTTATCGAAATGAACGCACATTTTTCTGAAGGAAGCTGTACTTCGGAGCAGTACATCTACTGCTACCTTGATGGTAGGCACTCGGCTTGAAAGACGCTGCAGTGGGAATCGTTTATTTTGTAGTTAGGTTCACTTGAGAGCAAATATTTTAATAAATCTTATATTACCTTAAAAGCTTTATTAATTGCTAACTATATTTGGTTAAACAAACAAATGCATAAAGAAATCTTGAAATCGAAATAGTACTCGTATTATCTTAAAAAGGGGTAGCACTGAAGGTAGTTTATGGACAAGAGAAAAGAAGAGATGTTTATAGGAAAATATATTTGTAGACTGACTAAAGGAGAGATCGATAAGATATAGTATGCTTTCGTGATAGAGGTGCTTGTGAATAGGTAGATACTATCGAAAGCCAACAAAAACGTATGGAAAATTTGGAAGCAGGAGCAGCCAAGAAGACAAAATATATTTATATGTATATATAGTCTAAGTAATCAACATCACGAAATGGGTGGACTTAGTCATGTTCGTCTATCCATCCGTTTTTCTGTATCATATATAAGCAGTTCATCAATTTTTGAGTTATCCGTCTGAAATTTTTCGAACGAACGTCTTTTTCTTCTCACGTTCTTGAATAGAAAACTTGTTTGGCATGAATTATTCTCCAAGGCCATGGTACCATCTCCGAAAAAAATTTTCAGATCGCGTTTCAATAGCATATGGCTGGCATCATGTAGGGTTCAAACGATCAGTATTTGTACTGATAGAGATGATAATGAAGCCGAAGTTCAAATCCAAGATAACAAACCAAATACGAGATAAAGATTTTAATGTGTATACCTACATATATGTATGTATGTATGACTTTTGAAGAATCATAAAAAATAAATATAGATACATACATTCATTTATATGCACATACTTTTGTCTATACAACAACAAAATTTCCCATTTAGGGATTTTTCATGTTCGTGGGACATATTGACAGCACGCTGAAGTAGCTAAATCCAAAAAAAAAAATGAAGTCGCTTCTGCAGCTTAGACACATTAGAACATGTAATGGGATTATAAATATGCGATTATTAACACACGATTGATTTTGAATGCAACTTAAATACAGAGGAACAAAAAGACGCACACAAATCCTGAACAGAAAAGGAAAACATGCAAGAGTGTCAATTTTCTATATTTCATTGCACGTGACAAAAGATGACATAACGACTGTTTAAACAATTTCAAGTGTGTTCTATACAAGCTAAAAAAATACAAAGACAACAAAGTAACAAAAAACCAACAACTGAAACAAATTAGTTTTTATTTAATGAATAAAAATGAAAGTCAACTGCTGACAAGGATCACAAGGACATTGCTGAAAGAGGTTCGATGAGCACTGGATTCGGCTATAAAGTCAAATTGCAATTGAAAAGTCGATAAAAACCATAACTAAATGGTTCTTCATCGAAGCACCGAAGCATATGTCCTTCAGGCGCTGATGAGACCAGGTATACATGTTTATATATTCACTAAAAGATGTCGTTTAAATTCAATAGTATAATACATGTTAATATAAATTACGTTCATTTGGACCCGCATGCCGCGCTGATTAATAAAGTGTACCCTGATTTCATTGTGGCATCTTTACGCATGCGCAGCCACGCATGTCGTGGCACCCACACCGCAGATGCGTTTTAATCACGCTAAACACGCGCGAGGACAGATTGTCCAGCTGTCGGTGGCCACTGCAACCCTCGCACACGCACCTCTCACCGCGTACAGGTAAATTATTGCTCGTGCTTTAATGATCGGACAATCGAAGGCTGCCAACGAGGCTAAAGCTGACAGTTGTTCGCACAATAATTGGCCATTTGGCGATAGGGTCGTCGCGAAGGGTCACATAAACGCATCGTTTAGCGCAATTAGGCACAATCAATGCATTTTAAATTAATAACGAGATTGGAAAGCATGTGTCAGTGCTGCCATCGCGTTGAAATACAATTTTATAGTACGCATACTTGTAGACATTCTTTCAAATTGTTATGATTTTGAGCTTAGTGAATAGTTATAGAGAGAAAGTGCAAAAATTTTCTACCGGCAGTTTTATGTGAAGTAACTTAGAAGCGAGTATTGATCTCCTAAGCTCTTAATCTCTATAAAGACAAAAAATAAAGAGAAAGTAATAGTATATTTCATGAAAAACTCTGTAATGAAAACACCCGACAAAATAATTACAGGAACTTAAATAGTAGCTAAATATGTAGAAGGGAACGATTGTCAAATGTGTAAAAGGTTTAAAAAACTGTCAACTTTGCCTGCACCGAAGCTGTAAAACCCTTACAAATACAGCAGATTCCTTAAAGAACTTGATTTTGTTCGGTAAGCTCTGTACTATATATGCTACAATGCTCTGCTCTCAACAATTTCTTCGAAGAGTGTTGCTTTGCTTTACACAATAATCAGTGTCGAATTTTTTGAAGATACTTGATTCCGATCATTCAGTTTGTATGACAGATATTGCTTAGTGGCAATTAGCTTTGAAAAATAATCTCAGTCAAAATGAAGAGCTTGGACTTAAATATTTGTCTGCATATACGAGTATCTCTCCTTCTTATTAAAAACAGTCCTTGACTTCATCTACGGATCTCCCATACGTGGAAATGGACTAACGAGGAAACCTCGCTGATTGGAAGATAATTAGACATACTCTACAAGGATAGGATGCCAATATCTTTCTTTGTAAGTGGCTGGTTTTAGTATAATATTATACACATATTTATTTATTGTTAAAAAATTATCTAAATTATTAGAAGAGTCTCTAAGAACTACATTACTAGAATTATTAGAGTGATATACCACAGACTTGTAGAAGAATTTACTTACTCACTTAAGTTTAGCAAAATCGGCGGGACGACTACTGACTTATAGAACTTTCGGACCTAGCTCGGTGGGTAATGGGTAGTTGGGCAAACAACGACTACATGATTCCACTTTTCAACTGGGAAAGAAGGTTCAAAGGCAGTATAGACAAAGATGGCTGGCGTAAAGGTATGTTAGCTACACGCAACGCTCTAAACATGTATACTGATGGCTCAAAAAAGGATGATAGAGTTAGTGTGGGAATATACTGTACAGAGCTAGGCATAAGGCAACCTTTAAAGTTGCCGGAGCAATGCAGTATATTTCAACCTGAGACCTTTGCTATTGCGAAAGCCGCGGTGCTGACCTTCAATGTAACTGCAGGCAGTTCTGGAGTCAACAAGCCAAGGCATCAAGGCAGTAACCTCGTACCGCATATCGGCCAGAAGTGTCTTTTGAAGTAGGGCAGTAGTGGAAAGTTTTGCCAGAAGTAAGTAACTTCACTTCTACTGGGTTTCACAAAAGCATCGAAGGCAATGAAATAGTAAATGAAATTACCAAGAATGGTATACAGCAAACATCTGAAAACGACAACAACATTGGGAAACCCATATATTGTCTATATGACAATCTCGACAGAAGCATGATAAAGAAAATCAAAATCCGATGCGACGAGCAGGGTGTAAAACTGCAAAAGTCATGTGCAAAAAGCATTTTCTGTACTCGGCTTTGTCCGTCGAAATTCTACAAATTTTTCCGACCCCTACACGTTAAAATTACTGTACACATGTTTTGTGCGGTCCATTTTGGAGTATGCAGTGTTTATTTGGAGACCATATTGCATATCGTCAATTAACAGGATCGAGCGTGTTCAAAAGATCTTTCTTAAATACGCTCTCCGCTCCTTAAAGTTTGTTGACCCAATACCATCGTATACATCGCGTTTATTGCTGATACATCTTAAATTACTGGATAATCGAAGGTCCGTTCTCTCCCTTTCATTTGTCTTCAATGTAATTAACGGAGGTATTGACTGTCCCTATTTATTAGCGAAACTTAACTTCAATACTCCCCAGCGTTGTCTCAGGTCCATTTCCCCATTTTATTACAAAAAGGAAAGCACTAATTTTGCTGAATATGCTCCCCTCAAGAGGGCTATGCGTGAGTTTAACTCGATTTCCGAGAAAGTTCTTCTTGATTTCTCTCACACTAAGGATTCCTTCATTAATACCCTCAATTCTGTTTTTTAGTTTAAGTTATCTATTCATATTATTGTAATTTTAATTATTCTAGAATTCTAATATGCATCCTAGTTTTCATTAGTCTGTAAGAAATAATGTTCATAGACTTTACTAAATAAATAAATAAATAAATAAAAGATAGATCAGAATTACACAGAATTCCTATTGGCACTCTATAGAAATGACTGTGGGAACATGATGGAAATACTAACTGGTCACTGCCTGGTGGCGGCACACGTCCGCAAGATGGGACTGACAAATCGAGAAGACTGCAGGAAATGTCTAGAGCAATGGAATCAATGCATTTCTTGTGCACTTGTCCCGCATTGGTAAGACAACGCTGTAAACATCTGGAGTCTCCACAGGAAGATACACTGTTGGAGGTATTGACAGTGATGCCGCAAAATTTTCGAAAATTCACGTCAAACGCAGCCATCCTAAGCGATGACTACTCTCTTGGACTTAGCAAGTGAACTCCATCTGGTATCGCAAAGGAATAAACTGGTCTATGGCTTACCAGATTAACCTAACCTAACATAATCCTAAAGCTATGAAATTTTCAACAAAATTTTAAGACAGTGTGCAAAGATCATTAAGGGCTTTAAAAATAAATCAATTCAGCCATAAAAACTGTACTCGGACGCATTTTCCGAAATCACTTTAGAAAACCGATCACTGTTAAGAATTTTTCGAAATGATCTTCACATGAAAACCTACGACGAAATGTACACAAAAACTTGCAAAGACGCAAAAATTGTTAATCAAACAGTTAAATGTGGTCACTATACAGCCCTGTAATGGTTTGCTGGGTAGTCCTTTAAAGACGTTCTTCAGTTCACAGAATTAAAAAGTGTGCTAACAGAATGTTTGGGAAGGCGTGGTAAAGCAGTTAAGCAGTACACTTTTCGATTCCAAAAAGCGATCTTGAAACAAAAATTTGCTGCGGCACCAAAGGCAAAACATACTCAGCAGTGTGTTAACATTCCCTGTTTCATAGCTGCTGATTATTGGCATTAGGAAAGAGATCCGAATTCGAATCTATTGGACTACAGTTTGTGGCCAGAGCTGGAGCATATGGTCTGTCGAATATATTACACAAATTTGAAGTCTTTGAAAAAAATCTTTTGTTCGAGGAGCATCGTCAATATCAATAGTGACTATGAGTACAAGTATATCAACTACTGTTGATCAATGTTCAAATCGTTTGAGGATTTGTGTAAAAAACAAACGGTGATTATGTCCATGTACTTCGCTCATTTAATATATGTTTTACTAAATAAAATTATTTACATTAAAAAATTTAATACAGTATCAATTTAATAAGGGCCTGAACTTGTAACAGAACTTATGGCAGGACTAAATATTGTCGTATGCAGAATTATATAAAAGTATGTATGTATATATACATACAACCATATTTATGAAGTGCTTATTTACTCAGATTTATCCCTGAATATAACAGTTAATTATCAACATTGCTTGTCAACCGCATTATTAATTTGCCACTGTACATAAATTAGGCAAGCAACTGTGGGCGCAACAAATTATTCGCCTTAATTTTGATTAATCCACCAGCCGCCACCATTTCAGTCAAGCACGAATGCAAATTTCCATTTGCTCACAAATAAATAAAACTTTATTATGTTCTTGCGAGATTTGCTCAAAAGAAAATGAACGAAATAAACAACAATACACTTGCAACAAAGCAATATAGCGATGTGAGGCAACGCAAAACACATTCATTTGCACACTTCAGCGGCAACGCGCAGGATGCGCAGCTGCAAAGGTGTCCAGAGATCGCCATGAAAGCGGATTAAGGCTACAAAAACGTTCATTAGCAGCATTGAGCGGAAGATGCCACAACGCATGCCGCAACAGGGCACTCCGCCAAACAACGGTGGCGCGTATTGTGCTACTGCTGCTGCTCCTGCCGCGGCTGTCGCTCGGTTTGCGCCAATAATTCAATGCCAACGCACAAATAATTGTCCAGCGAACAAATTAGCGCGCGGAGTACTCAGCGCTGTCATGCGTTCCTCTGTCGTCTTCTGCCGTTTTTTGCCATTCCTCTGCCTTCTATTGTGCGTGATTTTTCTCTTTCTCGCTTTTCATTTTTGCATTCAATTCAATTAGCGTATGTCATTGCTGCCGTGGCTGCTGCGCGCGCTGATTCATTGATTCGCGCATCGTTGACGCACTGGCCGCGAGTTGCGCATGCGCGCTGACAATCCTAACTGCGCCTTTTAGTTAATTCACTATTCATATGTGCTCGTATGTCCGCTGTGCCAGACAGGCAGACAAATTTATGTTGCCGCATTGTGTTGCCTGCAAATCAGCACAAATTAATAATACTTATCATTTTAAATGCTACAAAGCTCGGCACTCTGCTGTGCATTTGCGCTATTTAGCGAGATTTCTTGCCAATTGCCCGCACCCTGTTTTTGCTTCGGCTGAGTAATGTTTGGTTTTGAACTTTTCGTGAACTCGAGCTATGTTCTGTTGGCTGTTGAGTGCTTCACACTTTACATTGAGAAATTTGGACTTAGCAATCTAATGGATATAATTTCATATCTATCAACTACAGAGACTACAACTCAAATATAATGAAATATGCATTTAAATATACCTCTTAAGATATAGTTTGAACCGTGTGTCTTATAAAAAGTATCGTTGGACTCTATGATGTCTTCGAATCGAAGCAATAATTTGGCATAGTAGCGACGAACCATTTTGCCTTTCTCCGCAATTTCGATAACTTCTTGCGAGTAACAGAAAACAGGGCCCGTTTCGACTATTTCTTCGGGTCCAATATGAACAGTGAACCTCTTTTTCGAACAGGATCACGAAATGACTCAGAAAGATCTTCGAATTGCTCTAAATGAGTGTCAAACAGTACAGTGAAGTAGTCAATTGGCACTCATTGTCCAAAATGGGAAAATGAAGCTGCTCTGATGCTGATACCTTTCTTATGTCCAATATTTCATCATTCATATTTCTAATAACACGAGATCGTTGGCGAGTTCAAAACAAACTTCCTTTTTCGGCTGATCTTTCCAACGGAGTGGAAGTCTTCCTTTTCCTCTGCTTCCATCAATTTGGACGACATGGCCTTGTCAGCGTAGCAGCTGTCTTTAATTCGTTGCACTATGCCAATGCCGAATGCGGTATTCGTCGTGGCCATTGCGCAAAGAACCATAAATCTTCCACAGAACCTTTCTCTCAAAAACTCGTAACGTCGACTCATTAGATGTTGTGATCGTCCAAGCCGCTGCACCAATAGCAAGACGAGAATATTGAGTGACTTACAGAGTTTGGTTTTTGTTCGTCGAGAGAGGACTTTACTTCCCAATTGCCTACTCAGTCCGAAGTAGCGCCTGGCAAGAATTATTCTGCGTTAGTTTTCGAGGCTGACATTATTGTTGTTGTGTTAATACTGGTTCCAAGATAGACGAAATTATCTACGACTTGAAAGTTACGACCGTCAACAGTGATCTTGTTCGAGTTCACTGCCAGACCCATTTGCCTTGTTTCTTTGTCCAACCTGGAGAAAGCAGAACTCTCGGCGTGGACGTTAAGGCCAATGATATCAATGTCATCGACGTACACCAAGGATTGTACACTTATCTCCAGCAGTAGATTGAAGACGTTGCACGAAAAGAATTTGCTTTGTCTGGAACCTTGTTTTTTATCGAACGGCTTGAAGAGGTCCTTCCCGCTCCTGATAGAGCTTTTGGTATTTCTCTACGTCACTTTACACAGCTGTATTAGTTGTGCGGGGACACTAAATTCATACATATCCGTGCTTTTGCTTTCGTGCTATCAAAAAAAGCTTTGAAGTCGACGAAGAGAGCTTTAGTTACGTTATTCGTTAGCAGTTTTGGGACAACTGGAAGTCCTCAAAAAGATCGAAGTGTCACCACATAGTATAGGGTACGGCGACGCGCTTTCACTTCCAAAAACCCAAATCGAATCCGATATTGCCTTTCTTCTATTTTTCTAAAATCCGCAGTTATTTCATGCTGTCAAAACAGAACAAGAAGTCCGACTCAACGTCTCCGCCAAACGGGTTCGTCTGCGAAACTTAATTTCTCTTGCTATAGAGGCGAACTCTAGCGTTAAACTTACCGTAACTATCGAACCTATCGCGTAGGATTGGATATTTTCATTTATACGAAATATAAACATATTAGAGACAGCTATTCTAACGGAACGGAATTTTGGATGAAGATTTCTGGAACACATACCTAATGGTCACGTAGTAAAAGCTTATATTGATCTTGAACTCGTCGAAACAATACGTGGTAGAGTTTCCCTCTTTTCTCCAAAGCTCGATAGTTTCGAATTATTTCCCAACCTTACACCTTATCTCGCTACCGTTAGATGTATCAGAATAGCATTCGTCGAGAGCATCATACAACCCAACAGAAAAATTGGGGACAAATTTTCACCCCAAACAAATGTAAACATCTGTACTAAAGAACTGTACCATTCGATATTATTAATCCGTATGACAAAATTTGCCCACGTTCTGGCATACAGGGTATATTGGTAGTCACTTATCTGCAGCATAATTGAATTTAACAAAAACACTCATTCGATCAATCGGCCAATACAAGTAAGTAATTGCCAACACGCTAACGAAGCGCTAGTGACGGCAACGACGACGACGACCACAAATCTTCATAACAGCCAGCGCACACAGACAACCGCGCCACATACAGAAGACAGAAGGTGATGAAACGCATGCGCGTATGCAAACAGAAAAAAGTGCACACACTGCGTTCAGCAACGCGCTACTCTAAAGACACCGCGCTCAGCTGCCAACCAAACTACCGCGCCTCCCCCACCACCATAAAAGAGCAAGAGACTCGTTAGCAACGACTAAGCGGCGAAATTTTTTGAAATCACCGACTATTTTATGCCAACACCAAAGCCGAAGCCCAAACGCCTGCCTGCACAACACTTCCACACAGCGGGACACAGTCAGACGCACACACTCATAAACGCACATAGAGGCTGATCAATGCGCATTTGGCGAACGACAAGCCGGTGCAATAATCAGCGCATTGTTTGGTGTGCGCGCAATTGGGCGCATACTACACAAATCGAGCTGAAAATCGCCGCGCGCATACGTTCACAACTGTCGAACGTTGATTTACGTGCTGTGCTGCTGCTGCTGCCGCTGGTGCTAACTAACTTTGTTGTTGCCGCAAACGAACGGCAAGTGCGGCATAGCAGAGCACAGTTAATATTGTTGAGTTAAGTGCGGCGCG
>JAPZAG010001189.1:0-37718 GCA_027475135.1 Bactrocera correcta | reverse complement strand
ATATCGCTTGCTAAATGTGTATATACAAGAAAATCGATTTTATACCTAAATATAAAATTATAACATTACGGAATTCTTCTAAATGCACTGCCGTTATACCGCTAAGGCTTTATGTAGACTTCAGTAAGCTAAAAAATGTTTATTAACTTAATATGTTAAACTAAAGATTTCAAGCATTTCGATATGGATATCTAAATGTGTATATAAAAGAAAATCGATTTTGTACCTAAATATAAGATTACGGAATTCTTCCAAATGCACTGCTGTTATGGCTTTATAGCAACTGCAATACGTTAAAGAAGATTAATTAACTTAAATATGTTAAACTAATGATTTGAAGCATTTCGATATCGCTTGCCAAATATGTATATACAAGAAAATCGAATTAATACCTAAATATAAGATAACGGAATTCTTCTACATGCACTGCCGTTATGCCGTTAACGCTTTATGTAGACTTCAGTGCGTTAAAGAAGGTTTACTAACTTAAATATGTTAAACTAATAATTTAAAGCATTTCGATATCGGTTGCTAAATGCGTATATACAAGAAAATTGACTTTATACCTAAATATAAGATTACGGAATTCTTCCAATCCTACTGTCATTATGCCTCCATGGCTTTGTATCAACTTCAATACGTTAAAGAAGGTTAATTATTTTAAATATGTTAAACTAATGGTTTGAAGCATTTCGATATCGATTGCTAAGTGTGCAAATACAAGAAAATCGACTTTATACCTAAATATAAAATTATAACATTACGGAATTCTTCTAAATGCACTGCCGTTATACCGTTAAGGCTTTATGTAGACTTTAGTAAGCTAAAAAATGTTTAATAATTTAATATGTTAAACAAATGATTTGAAGCATTTCGATATCGATAGCTAAATATGTATATACAAAAAAATCGACTTTATACCAAAATATAAGATTACGGAATTCTTCTACATCCACTGCCGTTATGCCAACTTCAGATCGTCAAAGAAGGTTTATTAACTTAAATATGTTAAACTAATGAGTTGAAGCATTTCGATATCGATCGCTAAATGTGTATATACAAGAAAATCGATTTTATATCTAAATGAAGGATTACGGAATTCACTCAAATATACTGCTGTTATGCCGTTATGGCTTTATTTAAACTTCAGTAAGATAAAGAAGGTTAATTAACCTAAATATGCTAAACCAGTTATTTGAAGATTTTCGATATCGATTGCTAAATATGCAAATCCAAGAAAATCGACTACATACCTAAATATAAGATTACGGAATTCTTATGCGTGCACTGCAGTTATGAAAGTTAAAGAAGGTTTATTAACTTAAATATGTAAAACTAATGAGCTAAAGCATTTAGATATCGATTGCTAAATGTGTATATACAAGAAAATCGATTTTATACCTAAATATAAGATTACGTAATTCTTCTAAATGCACTGCCGTTATGGCTTTATATTAACTTCAGTTCGTTAAAGAAGGTTAATTAACTTAAATATGTTAAACCAGTTATTTGAAGCATTTCGATATCGACTGCTAAATGAGTAAATACAAGAAAATCGACTTTACACCCAAATATAAAATAATAACATTACGGAATTCTTCTAAATGCACTGCCGTTATACCGTTAAGGCTTTATGTAGACTTCAGTAAGCTAAAATATGTTTGTTAACTTAAATATGTTAAACTAATGATATGAAGCATTTCGATATCGATTGCTAAATGTGTATATACAAGAAAATCGAATTCATACCTAAATATAAGATTACGTAATTCTTCCAAATGCACTGCCGTTATGGCTTTATATCAACTTCAATACGTTAGAGAAGGTTAATTAACTTAAATATGTTAAACTAATGATTTAAAGCATTTCGATATCGCTTGCCAAATATGTATATACAAGAAAATCGAATTAATACCTAAATATAAGACTACGGAATTCTTCCAAATGTACTGTCGTTATGCCGCCATGGCTTTGTATCACCTTCAATACGTTAAAGAAGGTTTATTAACTTAAATATGTTAAACTAATGATTTAAAGCATTTCGATGTCGATTGCTTAATGTGTATATACAAGAAAATCGAATTTATACCTAAATATAAAATTAAAAAAATACGGAATTCTTCTAAATGCACTGCCGTTATACCGTTAAGGCTTTATGTAGACTTCAGTAAGCTAAAAAATGTTTATTAACTTAATATGTTAAACTAATGATTTGGAGCATTTCGATATCGATAGCTAAATGTGTATATACAAGAAAATCGACTTTGTACCTAAATATAAGATTACGGAATTTTTCCAAATGTGCTGTTGTTATGCCGCCATGGCTTTATATCAACTTCAATACGTTAAAGAAGGTTACTTAACTTAAATATGTTAAACTAATGATTTGAAGCATTTCGATATCGATTGCTAAATGTGTATATACAACAAAATCGACTTTATACCTTAATATAAGATAACGGAATCAATATAAATATACTGCCGTTATGCCGTTATGGCTTTATGTAAACTTCAGTAAGATAAAGAAGGTTAATTAACCTAAATATGCTAAACCAGTTATTTGAATCATTTCGATATCGATTGCAAAATGTGTATGTACAAGAAAATCGACTTTATACCTAAATATAAGATTACGGAATTCTTTCGAATGTACTGTCATTATGCCGCCATGGCTTTGTATCAACTTCAATACGTTAAAGAAGGTTAATTATTTTAAATATGTTAAACTAATGGTTTGAAGCATTTCGATATCGATTGCTAAATGTGTATATAGAAGAAAATCGAATTTATACCTAAATATAAAATTAAAAAAATACGGAATTCTTCTAAATGCACTGCCGTTATACCGTTAAGGCTTTATGTAGACTTCAGTAAGCTAAAAAATGTTTATTAACTTAATATGTCAAACTAATAATTTGAAGCATTTCGATATCGATAGCTAAATGTGTATGTAAAAGAAAATCGAATTCATTCCTAAATATAAGGCTACGGAATTCTTCCACACGCACTGCCGTTATGCCGTTATGGCTTTATATTAACTTCAGTTCGTTAAAGAAGGTTGATTAACTTAAATATGTTAAACCAGTTATTTGAAGCATTTCGATATCGATTGCTTAATGCACATATACAAGAAAATCGACTTTATACCTAAATAGAAGACTACGGAATTCTTCCAAATGTACTGTTGTTATGCCGCCATGGCTCTTTATCAACTTCAATACGTTAAAGAAGGTTAATTAACTTAAATATGTTAAACTAATGATTTGAAGCATTTCGATATCGCTTGCTAAATTTGTATATACAAGAAAACCGAATTTATACCTAAATATAAAATTATAACATTACGGCACTGCCGTTTTACCGCTAAGGCTTTATCTAGACTTCAGTAAGCTAAAAAATGTTTATTAACTTAATATGTTAAACTAATGATTTCAAGCATTTCGATATGGATATCGAAATGTGTATATAAAAGAAAATCGACTTTATACCTAAATATAAGATTACGGAATTCTTCCAAATGCACTGCCGTTATGGCTTTATATCAACTGCAATACGTTAAAGAAGATTAATTTACTTAAATATGTTAAACTAATGATTTGAAGCATTTCGATATCGCTTGCCAAATATGTATATAAGTTAATAATTGCCTTTTTGTGGTGATTTATTGATGGCGATACAACTCGCCTCTTTCAACTCAACTTTACAATTGATTTCTTAAACTGATTGTTTCTAACTCTAAACTTACAAAACTAGTCTGCTTTAGGTGTCAGTGTTGTTGTCACGAACGAGGTGCATAAAAGGGCTCGGCTTATCTGCCGTAAGCGTGGGTGTATTTTTATCATAGTCCTGATATTTTGGCGCATCAGCAACAAGAAAATGTTGAGAGCGTTGGTACGCTGTTGTCAAGTGCAATTGCTTACGCTGATGAATAATGTATGTGTGCTGATGCGCAGCTGTCGGTAAAAAACTGGCCTGCATTATCTCAGTGTTGTTGTAGCGTAAAGAGCTTGGGTTGGCTACCGTAAGCGTGGGTGCATTTTTTCTAAAATGTAGTCCCGATATTTAAGCGCGTCGAAAACATGAAAAGATCGAGAGCGTTGGTACGCTGTTGTCAAGCCCATTTGATTACGCTGGTGATCGTGACCATAATGCGGATGATGATGTATGTATGAATGTGCGCTAATGTCGGTGACTTAACCCAGCATACGTGACAGGAGGAACGACTCTGTTAACTTATACAAGAAAATCGATTTTATACCTAAATATAAGATAACTGAGTTCTTCTACATGCACTGCCGTTATGCCGTTAACGCTTTATGTAGACTTCAGTGCGTTAAAGAAGGTTTATTAACTTAAATATGTTAAGCTAATGATTTAAAGCATTTCGATATCGATTGCTAAATGTGTATATACAAGAAAATTGACTTTATACCTAAATATAAGATTACGGAATTCTTCCGAATGTACTGTCATTATGCCGCCATGGCTTTGTATCAACTTCAATACGTTAAAGAAGGTTAATTATTTTAAATATGTTAAACTAATGGTTTGAAGCATTTCGATATCGATTGCTAAATGTGCAAATACAAGAAAATCGACTTTATACCTAAACATAAAATTATAACATTACGGAATTCTTCTAAATGCACTGCCGTTATACCGTTAAGGCTTTATGTAGACTTTAGTAAGCTAAAAAATGTTTATTAATTTAATATGTTAAACAAATGATTTAAAGCATTTCGATTTCGATAGCTAAATATGTATATACAAGAAAATCGACTTTATACCTAAATACAAGATTAAGGAATTCTTCTACATCCACTGCCGTTATGCCAACTTTAGATCGTTAAAGAAGGCTTATTAACTTAAATATGTTAAACTAATGATTTGAAGCATTTCGATATCGATTGCTAAATGTGTATATACAAGAAAATCGATTTTATACCTAAATAAAAGATTTCGGAATTCACTCAAATTAACTGCCGTTATGGCTTTATTTAAACTTCAGTAAGATAAAGAAAGTTAATTAACCTAAATATGCTAAACCAGTTATTTAAAGATTTTCGATATCGATTGCTAAATGTGTAAATCCAAGAAACTCGACTACATACCTAAATATAAGATTACGGAATTCTTCCAAATGCACTGCCGCTTATGGCTTTATATCAACTTCAATACGTTTAAGAAGGTTAACTAACTTAAATATGTTAAACTAATGATTTGAAGCATTTCGATATCGCTTGCCAAATATGTAATACAAGAAAATCTAATTCATACCTAAATATAAGACTACGGAATTCTTCCAAATGTACTGTCGTTATGCCGCCATGGCTCTTTATTCAACTTCAATATGTTAAAGAAGGTTAATTAACTTAAATATTTTAAACTAATGATTTGAAGCATTTCGATATCGATGCTAAATGTTTATATACAAGAAAATCGAATTTATACCTAAATATAAAATTAAAACATTACGGAATTCTTCTAAATGTACTGCCGTTATACCGTTAAGGCTTTATGTAGACTCAGTAAGCTAAAAAATGTTTATTAACTTAATATGTTAAACTAATGATTTCAAGCATTTCGATATGGATATCGAAATGTGTATATAAAAGAAAATCGACTTTTATACCTAAATAAAGATTACGGAATTCTTCCAAATGCACTGCCGTTATGGCTTTATATCAACTGCAATACGTTAAAGCAAGGTTAATTAACTTAAATATGTTAAACTAATGATTTGAAGCATTTCGATATCTCTTGCCAAATATGTATATACAAGAAAATCGACTTTATACCTAAATATAAGATAATGGAGTTCTTCTACATGCACTGCCGTTATGCCGTTAACGCTTTAAGTAGACTTCAGTGCGTTAAAGAAGGTTTATTAACTTAAATATTTTAAACTAATGATTTAAAGCATTTCGATATCGATTGCTAAATGTGTATATACAAGAAAATTGACTTTATACCTAAATATAAGATTACGGAATTCTTCCGAATGTACTGTCATTATGCCGCCATGGCTTCGTATCAACTTCAATACGTTAGAGAAGGTTAATTATTTTAAATATGTTAAACTAATGGTTTGAAGCATTTCGATATCGATTGCTAAATGTGCAAATACAAGAAAATCAATTTATACCTAAATATAAAATTATAACATTACGGAATTCTTCTAAATGAACTGTCGTTATACCGTTAAGGCTTTATGTAGACTTTAGTAAGCTAAAAAATGTTTATTAATTTAATATGTTAAACAAATGGTTTGAAGCATTTCGATATCGATAGCTAAATATGTATATACAAGAAAATCGACTATATACCTAAATATAAGTTTAAACGGAATTCTTCCAAATGCACTGCCGTTATGGCTTTATATCAACTGCAATACGTTAAAGCAGGTTAATTAACTTAAATATGTTAAACTAATGATTTGAAGCATTTCGATATCTCTTGCCAAATATGTATATACAAGAAAATCGACTTTATACCTAAATATAAGATATGGAGTTCTTCTACATGCACTGCCGTTATGCCGTTAACGCTTTAAGTAGACTTCAGTGCGTTAAAGAAGGTTTATTAACTTAAATATTTTAAACTAATGATTTAAAGCATTTCGATATCGATTGCTAAATGTGTATATACAAGAAAATTGACTTTATACCTAAATATAAGATTACGGAATTCTTCCGAATGTACTGTCATTATGCCGCCATGGCTTCGTATCAACTTCAATACGTTAGAGAAGGTTAATTATTTTAAATATGTTAAACTAATGGTTTGAAGCATTTCGATATCGATTGCTAAATGTGCAAATACAAGAAAATCAAATTTATACCTAAATATAAAATTATAACATTACGGAATTCTTCTAAATGAACTGTCGTTATACCGTTAAGGCTTTATGTAGACTTTAGTAAGCTAAAAAATGTTTATTAATTTAATATGTTAAACAAATGGTTTGAAGCATTTCGATATCGATAGCTAAATATGTATATACAAGAAAATCGACTATATACCTAAATACAAGATTAAGGAATTCTTCTACATCCACTGCCGTTATGCCAACTTCAGATCGTTAAAGAAGGTTTATTAACTTAAATATGTTAAACTAATGAGTTGAAGCATTTCGATATCGATTGCTAAATGTGTATATACAAGAAAATCAATTTTATACCTAAATAAAAGATTTCGGAATTCACTCAAATTAACTGCCGTTATGGCTTTATTTAAACTTCAGTAAGATAAAGAAAGTTAATTAACCTAAATATGCTAAACCAGTTATTTGAAGATTTTCGATATCGATTGCTAAACGTGTAAATCCTAGAAACTCGACTACATACCTAAATATAAGTTTACGGAATTCTTCCAAATGCACTGCCGTTATGGCTTTATATCAACTTCAATACGTTTAAGAAGGTTAATTAACTTAAATATGTTAAACTAATGATTTGAAGCATTTCGACATCGCTTGCCAAATATGTATATACAAGAAAATCGAATTCATACCTAAATATAAGACTACGGAATTCTTCCAAATGTACTGTCTTTATGCCGCCATGGCTCTTTATCAACTTCGATACGTTAAAGAAGGTTAATTAACTTAAATATGTTAAACTAATGATTTGAAGCATTTCGATATCGATTGATAAATGTGTATATACAAGAAAATCGAACTTATACCTAAACATAAAATTTGAACATTACGGAATTCTTCTAAATGCACTGCCGTTATACCGTTAAGGCTTTATGTAGACTTCAGTAAGCTAAAAAATGTTTATTAACTTAATATGTTAAACTAATGATTTGAAGCATTTCGATATCGATATCTAAATGTGTATATAAAAGGAAATCGACTTTATACCTAAATATAAGATTACGGAATTCTTCCAAATGCACTGCCGTTATGGCTTTAAATAAACTTCAATATGTTAAAGAAGGTTAATTAACTTAAATATGTTAAACTAATGATTTGAAGCATATCGATGTCGCTTGCCAAATATGTATATACAAGAAAATCGAATTTATACCTAAATATAAGATAACGGAATTTTTCTAAATGCGCTGCCGTTATGCCGTTAACACTTTAGTAACTACAGTGTTAAAAAAGGGTTTAAATTTAAACCCTTAAATATGTTAAACCAGTTATTTGAAGTTTTTCGATATCGATTGCTAAATGTGAAATATACAAGAAAATCGACTTTATACCAAAACAAATAAGTTTACGGGATTCTTCCAAATGCACTGTCATTAGGGCCCCCCTTTGTATCAACTTCAATACGTTTAAGAAGGTTAATTATTTTAAATATGTTAAACTAATGGTTTGAAGCATTTTGATATCGCTTCCCTAAATAATATATACAAAAAAAGTCGAATTTATACCTAAATATAAGATAAAGGAATTTTTCCCTAAATGTAGTGCTTTATGCCGCCATGGCTTTTGTAACTTCGTGCGTTAAAGAAGGTTTATTAACTTAAATATGTTAAACTAATGATTTGAAGCATTTCGATATCGATTGCTAAATGTGTATATACAAGAAAATCAAATTTTATACCTAAATATAAAAAATTAGGGAAATTTTTTCCCTAAATGTACTGTCGTTATGCCGTCATGGCTTTGTGAAAGACTTCAGTAAGTTAAAGAAGGTTTATTAATTTAAAATATGTTAAACTAATGATTTGAACCCTTTTCGATATCGATATCTAAATGTGAAATAAAACAAGGAAATCGACTTTATACCTAAATAAAAAGTTTAAAACCGGAATTTTTCCCTAAATGCACTGCCGTTATGGCTTTAAAAAAGACTTAAAGAAATGTTAAAGAAGGTTTATTAATTTAAAATATTTTAAACACTAATGATTTGAAGCATTTCGATGTCGATACCCTAAAAATGTATATACAAGAAAATCAAACTTTATACCTAAATATAAGATAATGGAATTTTTTTTGCGTCCCTTTTGCCGTTAACGAAAGTTTAAAGAAGGTTTATTAACTTAAATATGTTAAACTTATGATTTGAAGCATTTCGATATCGATTGCTAAATGTGTATATACAAGAAAATCGATTTTATACCAAAACTAAAAGATTACGGGATTCTTCCAAATGTACTGTCATTATGCCGCCAAGGCTTTGTACCAACTTCAATACGTTAAAGAAGGTTAATTATTTTAAATATGTTAAACTAATGGTTTGAAGCATTTTGATATCGCTTGCTAAATGAATATATACAAGAAAGTCGAATTTATACCTAAATATAAGATAAAGGAATTCTTCTAAATGCAGTGCTGTTATACCGTTAAGGCTTTATGTAGACTTCAGTGCGTTAAAGAAGGTTTATTAACTTAAATATGTTAAACTAATGACTTGAAGCATTTCGATATCGATTGCTACATGTGTATATACAAGAAAATCGACTTTATACCTAAATATAAGATTACGGAATTCTTCCAAATGTACTGTCGTTATGCCGCCATGGCTTTGTATAAACTGCAGTTCGTTAAAGAAGGTTTATTAACTTAAATATGTTAAACCAGTTATTTGAAGCCATTCGATATCGACTGCTAAATGTGTAAATACAAGAAAATCGACTTTACACCTAAATATAAAATTATAACATTACGCAATTCTTCTAAATGCACTGCCGTTATACCGTTAACGCTTTATGTAGACTTCAGTGAGTTAAAGAAGGTTTATTAACTTAAATATGTTAAACTAATGATTTGAAGCATTTCGATATCGATTGCTAAATGTGTATATACAAGAGAATCGACTTTACACCTAAATATAAGATTACGGAATTCTTCCAAATGTACTGTCGTTATGCCGCCATGGCTTTATGTCAACTTCAATTCGTTAAAGAAGGTTAATTAACTTAAAAAAGTTAAACTAATAATTTGAAGCATTTTAATATCGCTTGCTAAATGAGTATATACAAGAAATTCGAATTTATACCTAAATATAAGATAACGGAATTCTTCTAAATGCAGTGCAGTTATAGCGTTAAGGCTTTATGTAGACTTCAGTGCGTTAAAGAAGGTTTATTAAATTAAATATGTTAAACTAGTGATTTGAAGCATTTCGATATCGATTGCTAAATGCGTATATTGAACAAAATCGACTTTATAACTAAATATAAGATTACGGAACTCTTCCAAATGCACTGCCGTTATGCCGTTAAGGCTTTTGTAGACTTCAGTAAGATAAAGAGGATTAACTAACTTAAATCTGTTAAACTTATGATGTGAGGCATATCGGCATCGATTGCTTAATGTGTATATACAAGAAAGTCGACTTTATACCTAAATATAAGATTACGGAATTGTCCGAAATGTACTGTCGTTATGCCACCATGGCTTTGTATCACCTTCAATACGTTAAAGAAGGTTTATTAACTTAAATATGTTAAACTATTGATTTGTAGCATTTCGATATCGATTGCTAAATGAATATGTACAGGAAAATCGAATTCATACCTAAATACAAGATTACTTAATTCTTCTAAATGCACTGCCGTTATGCCGTTTAGGCTTTTGCAGACTTCAGTAAGAAAAAGAGGGTTAAGTAACTTAAATATGTTTAACTAATGATTTGAAGCTGTTGAAAATCTGGCAACCACCGAATGGTTATAGTTTTCCCTTTACAACAACAACGTTTTTCGGTTACGTTTAAGATTCTTGTAATCCATTTTGTTAGTTCTTAATAAACCACAGATGTGAACGGTCATATGAACTATAAAGAAAGTCTTTTATTTATTCCGGCTCCCTGCGACAAAGTAAGTCCTCCAACAGGTTATGGGCCCAGGACCTAAGTCGGAATTAAATAAAAACAATATAAAAGTAATTCGGTTTTGCGTGTGTCGCGTAAAGTGTTCGTCATTTTTAAGAAAAAGTACAATATGAGTTCGTTATACCAAATAGAGAAGTTGGATGATACCAACTATGACACGTGGTGTATTCAAATGCAATGTGTTTTGGTGCACGCGGAAATTTGGGCTGTGGTTAGTGATGATTTTGCTAAACCAGAAGATGCGCTATTGTTGGCCAAGTGGAAAGTCGAGAACGAGAAGGCTTTGGCAACAATTATGTTAAGTGTGAAACCATCACAATTAGGATACGTAAAGAACTGTACCAGTGCGTTAGAAGCGTGGAATAAGTTAAAAAAATGTGTATAAGCCCAGTGGTCCAATTCGAAAAGTTAGTTTATATAAACGGTTACTCAGCCTCAGTATGTCTGAAGGTGTGTCTATGGTTCAACACATACAAGAGTTTGTCAGTGTGTCAGACAAGCTAGCTGAGCTAGACATAAAGTTAAGTGATGAGCTGCTGGTGATCATTCTGTTATCCAGTTTGTCTAGAAATTTCGAGAATTTTGTCATTGCGATGGAGACGCGTGATTCATTCCCAACGTTTGAAGTTATAAAAGTGAAGCTATTGGAAGAGTACGACAGACAATGTCAAAAGGAGAAAGAAAGCATCGAAGTTGTCAGTCAGCAAGCTTTTCTCGCACATTCCAAAGGGGAAAATAATACATCGAAAAAACAGTTCAGCGGAAAGTGTTTCAATTGTGGCAAGCGTGGGCATATGGCCTCAAAATGTAAAGTGCCGAAAAAGGACAAAAACACCGGTCATAATGAGAAGTGTTCATTTGCAGTGCTAGCGGCGACAGATGTGTCGGGTTTTCAAAGATCATCGTGGTGCATTGATAGTGGTGCGTCCACTCACATATGCAGTGAGCGAAGTATTTTTGTTTCAATGTAAAGAGAGAGTGATGCTAGCATCGGACAATTACGTAAACGCGGTAGGTGTAGGAACAGTCGAAATACAGGCAAACAGCAAAATACATTTAAAAGACGTGTTATATGTACGGACTATGGCGGGGAATTTCATATCGGTTGGAAAAGCAATTGCCAATGGTGTAACTATTTGTTTTGAAAGTGACTGTGCGATAATAAGAAATCAAAAATCTAAGGTTGTGTTAAAAGCTCCAAAGAGAAATAATTTATATATATTTGACTGTAAGAGTGAGCATTCTTCTTTCAGTGTAGCAGAAGAGAATGTTATGACTTGGCATAAACGTTATGGACACTTGAATTTTTCAAGCCTAAAAGAGCTGTCTAATAAGAAAATGGTGATTGGGTTAGATTTAAAAAATGTACCAAAAACCATAAACTGTGACGTGTGTATGAAAACAAAAATAAGGTCAAAGCCGTTTCCAGAAAACAGTGGGCATAGTTCGGTGAATTTGTTAGACATAATTCATTCTGATGTATGTGGGCCTATGCCAAAAGTGTCTCTAGGTGGTGCGCGTTATTTTACAACTTTTATAGACGACAAATCAAAACGTATGTTTGTTTATTTTTTGAAACATAAAAATGAGGTACTAGAGAAATTCAAATTGTTTAAAAGTCTAGTAGAGTGTCAAACAGAGAAACGAATTAAGGTGTTAAGAAGTGACAATGGCACTGAGTATATTAATCGTGAGTTCGATAATTTCCTTAACGCAAGTGGTATACAAAGACAGTTGACAGTTCCCTACACGCCTCAACAGAACGGAGTAGCGGAACGCGCGAATCGTACAATCGTAGAGATGGCTCGCAGTATGCTTGTGCAGGCCGGTCTTTGTGAATCGTTATGGGCTGAAGCTGTGGCAACTGCAGTCTATATTCGAAATCGTTCGGTTACGAGACCACTTGGTGATAAAACACCATACGAAGTTTGGACGGGTCATAAGCCAAATGTAAGACATATGAGAATATTTGGGTCAAAAGCAGTTGGTCTAATTAAAAATCAACAACATAATTTTCGCGAAAAGGGTAAAGAGTACACATTTGTTGGTTACTCTTTGTTGAAAAACGAGATGTCATTTTTGATGAATCTACGATAGGAAGCGTACGCGAAAAAGAAGCAGAACGAGTTATAGTCGAAATAGAAACAGAACCAAAGTCGTATTGTGAACAAAGTTTAAACGTTGAAAGAGAAGCGAATGTTCATTTCGAGGAGGAGCAATATGAAACAGCTTCAGAAGCAGAAAATGAAACAGGTGAAGAACTTGATGTACAGGACGATAACGAGATCATGTATGATAGCACAAGTGAGAGTAATGCAAACGAAAAACGAAGAAGAGGTAGACCGAAAATTCTTCGTACTGGCAAACCTGGTCGTCCGAGTAAGCAGTTTCACACGGTAAATCTAGCTGATAGCAGTAGCAAGATACCGAGTACTGTAAAAGAAGCAATGTCAAGCAAAAATTGTAAACGCTGGCAAGAGGCTATGAATAGAGAATACGAATCGCTTATTAGAAACCAAACATGGGCATTAACTGATTTGCCAATTGGAAAACGAAAAATTCCTTGTAAATGGGTTTTTAATGAAAAAAGAGACAAACATGGGAACATTGAGCGATACAAAGCGAGGTTAGTTGCAAAGGGGTGTAGCCAGCGGTATGGCGTTGACTACAACGAAACGTTTTTCCCTGTTGTACGTTATGCAACAATACGAATGCTGTTTGCATTGGCAGCTGAAAAGGAACTACATATGCATCAACTAGATGTATCAACGGCATATCTTAATAGCGAGATAGACGATGAGGTATAAATGGAACAACCAGAAGGGTTTATCAATTCCAAATATCCCGATCGAGTGCTAAAATTAAAGAGAGCAATATATGGTTTAAAGTAGTCTGGCAGAGAATGGAACCGTAAGTTGGATATCACTTTAAAATCCATTGGTTTCAAGCAGTGTCAGAATGAGCCATGCCTTTATACGAAAAATATTGATAAAAGTTATAACTTCATTGCTGTTTACGTTGACGACATTATCGTGGCAAGTTCGAGTGAGACAGACCTATTGGCGATAAAGAGACAAATCGCTGAGAGTTTCGATATTGTTGACAAAGGCAGAATCCAACATTTTCTTGGAATGGAGATTGAACGTGTAGGCAGCGTAGGCGATATATCTGTTGGTCACTCTCAATACGTACAAAGTTTATTGAAGCAGTATGGTATGGAGCAGTGTCGCGGGGCATCTACTCCACTTGATCCTGGTTTCAAGATTCAATGTTCTACAATTGAATGCGAAAGAGTAAATGCTACAGAATACCAGTCTCTTATTGGCGCGTTGATGTATTTGGCAGTAACGACAAGGCCCGACATCTTACATTCAGTCAGCAAGTTGGCGCAAAGAAATTGCGATCCTCATGTTGAACATGAGACAGCGGCAAAACATGTACTAAGGTATCTTTCTGCAACGAAAAATTTAAAGCTTCATTTCAGAAAGACGGGTAAGCAAGCAGAGGGCTTCGTAGATGCAGATTGGGGCAGCAGCGTAGATGACAGAAGGTCCTATACCGGCTATGCATTCACTCTGGCAGGTTGTGTATTCTCTTGGGAGAGTAAGAAACAAGTGACAGTTGCGTTAAGCAGTACCGAAGCTGAATACATGGCGTTATCGGCGGCAGCCAAAGAGGCAGTTTATTTGAAAAATTTGTTACGTGAGATTGATTGCTACAATAGCAAGAGGGCGCTCACAATGTATGGTGATAATTTGAGTTCACAACATTTAGCGCAGAATCCAGTTTACCATAATCGAAGTAAGCATATTGATATAAGATTTCATTATATACGAGAAGTTGTAAAGAATAATGTAATTGATTTAAGATATTTAAGTACAGATAATATGCCAGCAGATATTTTGACTAAAAATCTTTGTAAATCAAAACATGTAAAATTAATTGAATTACTTGGTATGAAACAATAATTTTTGATATTGAAGAGAAAACCATTGTTGTTGAGGAGGAGTGTTGAAAATCTGGCAACCACCGAATGGTTATAGTTTTCCCCTTACAACAACGACGTTTTTCGGTTACGTTTAAGATTCTTGTAATCCATTTTGTTAGTTCTTAATAAACCACAGATGTGAACGGTCATACGAACTATAAAGAAAGTCTTAAATTTATTCCGGCTCCCTGCGACAAAGTAAGTCCTCCAACAGAAGCATTTCGATATCGATTGCTAAATTTGTATCAACGACAATACGTTAAAGAAGGTTAATTAACTTAAATATGTTAAACTAATGATTTGAAGCATTTCGATATCGCTTGCCAAATATGTATATACAAGAAAATCGAATTTATACATAAATATAAGATAACGGAATTCTTCTACATGCACTGCCGTTATGCCGTTAACGCTTTATGTAGACTTCAGTGCGTTAAAGAAGTTTTATTAACTTAAATATATTAAAATAATGATGTAAAGCATTTCGATATCGATTGCTAAATGTGTATATACAAGAAAATTGACTTTATACCTAAATATAAGATTACGGAATTCTTCCAAATGCTCTGCCGTTATGGCTCTAAATCAACTTCAATACGTTAAAGAAGGTTAATTAACTTAAATATGTTAAACTAATGATTTGAAGCATTTCGATATCGCTTGCCAAATATGTATATACAAGAAAATCGAATTTATAACTAAATATAAGATAACGGAATTTTTCTAAATGCACTGCCGTTATGCCGTTAACACTTTATGTAGACTTCAGTGCTTTAAAAAAAGTTTTAATAACTTAAATATGTTAAACTAATGATTTGAAGCATTTCGATATCGATTGCTAAATGTGTATATACAAGAAAATCGACTTTATACCTAAATAAAAGATTACGGAATTCTTCCAAATGTAAATTTTCCTTGGGGTTATTAAAAAATTTTTTCTAAAGGCTTTTATTTTTTAAAAACTTTTTTAGTAAACTAAAAAAATGTTTATTAATTTAATAAAAAGTTAAAACAAAATGATTTGAAGCATTTCGATATCGATTGCTAAATGTGTATATACAAGAAAATCGACTTTATACCTAAATATAAGATTACGGAATTCATTTCCCAAAAGTACTGTCGTTATGCCGCCATGGCTTATGTCAACTTCAATACGTTAAAGAAGGTTAATTAACTTAAAAAAGTTAAACTAATAATTTGAAGCATTTTGATATCGCTTGCTAAATAGTATATACAAGAAAATCGAATTTATACCTAAATATAAGATTACGGAATTCTTCCAAATGTACTGTCGTTATGCCGCCATGGCTTTTATAAACTGCAGTTCGTTAAAGAAGGTTTATTAACTTAAATACGTTAAACCAATGATTTGAAGCATTTCGATATCGACTTTCTAAATGTGTAAATACAACAAAATCGACTTTATACCTAAATATAAAATTATAACATTACGGAATTTTTTCTAAATGCACTGCCGTTATACCGTTAAGGCTTTATGTAGACCTCATTAAAGTTTAAACTAATGATTTGAAGCATTTCGATATCGATAGCTAAATGTGTATATACAACAAAATTCGGTATTTATACTTAAACAATTAAGATTAAGGAATTCTTTTTCTTTTAAACATACACTGCCGTTATACCGCAAAAAATGGTTTTCTAAATCAACTTCAATACGTTAAAGAAGGTTTTAAATTTAAATTAAATATGTTAAACTAATGATTTGAAGCATTTCGATATCGATTGCCAAATATGTATATACAAGAAAATCGACTTTATACCTAAATATAACATTACCCGGAATTCTTCCTTTAAATGCACTTTTCCGGGTTTTTAAATACTTTTGGGTAAGGCTTTATGTTTTGACCCTTTAGTAAGCTAAAACATTTTTATTAATTTAATATGTTTAAACAAAATGAAAAAATTTGAAGCATTTCGATATCGATAGCTAAATATGTATATACAAGAAAATCGACTTTATACCTAAATATAAGATTACGGAATTCTTCTAAATCCACTGCCGTTATGGCCAACTTCAGATCGTTAAAGAAGGTTTATTAACTTAAATATGTTAAACTAATGAGTTTTAAGCACTTTTGATATCGACTGCTAAATGTGTATATACAAGAAAATCGACTTTTTTACCTAAATAAAAGATTACGGAATTCACTCAAATTTTTTAACCTGCCGTTTTATTTGGCCCGGTTATGGCTTTTTATTTAAACTTCAGTAAGATAAAGAAAAAGTTAATTAACCTAAATATGCTAAACCAGTTATTTGAAGATTTTCGATATCGATTGCTAAATGTGTAAATCCAAGAAACTCGACTACATACCTAAATATAAGATTACGGAATTCTTCCAAATGCACTGCCGTTATGGCTTTATATCAACTTCAATACGTTAAAGAAGCTTAATTTACTTAAATATGTTAAACTAATGATTTGAAGCATTTCGATATCGCTTGCCAAATATGTATATACAAGAAAATCGAATTCATACCTAAATATAAGACTACGGAATTCTTCCAAATGTACTGTCGTTATGCCGCCATGGCTCTTTATGAACTTCAATACGTTGAAGAAGGTCAATTACCTTAAATATGTTAAACTAATGATTTGAAGCATTTCGATATCGATTGCTAAGTGTGTATATACAAGAAAATCGAATTTATATCTAAATATAAAATTAAAACATTACGGAATTCTTCTAAATGCACTGCCGTTGTACAGTTAAGGCTTTATGTAGACTTCAGTAAGCTAAAAAATTTTTATTAACTTAATGTGTTAAACTAATGATTTGAAGCATTTTGATATCGATATCTTAATGTGTATATAAAAGAAAATCGACTTTTTACCTAAATATAAGATTACGGAATTCTTCCAAATGCTCTGCCGTTATGGCTCTAAATCAACTTCAATACGTTAAAGAAGGTTAATTAACTTAAATATGTTAAACTAATGATTTGAAGCATTTCGATATCGCTTGCCAAATATGTATATACAAGAAAATCGAATTTATAACTAAATATAAGATAACGGAATTTTTCTAAATGCACTGCCGTTATGCCGTTAACACTTTATGTATACTTCAGTGCGTTAAAGAAGGTTTAATAACTTAAATATGTTAAACTAATGATTTGAAGCATTTCGATATCGATTGCTAAATGTGTATATACAAGAAAATCGACTTTATACCTAACTATAAGATTACGGAATTCTTCCAAATGTACTGTCACTATGCCGCCAAGGCTTTGTTCCAACTTCAATACGTTAAAGAAGGTTAATTATTTTAAATATGTTAAACTAATGGTTTGAAGCATTTTGATATCGCTAGCTAAAAGAATATATACAAGAAAGTCGAATTTATACCTAAATATAAGATAACGGAATTGTTCTAAATGCAGTGCTGTTATACCCTTAAGGCTTTATGTAGACTTCAGTGCGTTAAAGAAGGTTTATTAACTTAAATATGTTAAACTAATGACTAGAAGCATTTCGATATCGATTGCTAAATGTGTATATACAAGAAAATCGACTTTATACCTAACTATAAGATTACGGAATTCTTCCAAATGTACTGTCGTTATGCCGCCATGGCTTTGTATAAACTGCAGTTCGTTAAAGAAGGTTTATTAACTTAAATACGTTAAACCAGTTATTTGAAGCATTTCGATATCGACTGCTAAATGTGTAAATACAAGAAAATCGACTTTACACCTAAATATAAAATTATAACATTACGGAATTCTTCTAAATGCACTGCCGTTATACCGTTAAGGCTTTATGTAGACTTCGGTAAGCTAAAAAATGTTTATTAACTTAATATGTTAAACTAATGATTTGAAGCATTTCGATATCGATAGCTAAATATGTATATACAAAACAATCGACTTTATACCTAAATATAAGATTATGGAATTCTTCTGCGTGCACTGCAGTTATGAAAGTTAAAGAAGGTTTATTAACTTAATTATGTTAAACTAATGAGCTAAAGCATTGAGATATCGATTGCTAAATGTGTATATACAAGAAAATCGATTTTATACCTAAATAAAAGATTACGGAAATTACCCAAATATACTGCCGTTATGCCGTTATGGCTTCTGTAAGGAAGGTTAATTATTTAAATATGATAAGCTAATGGTTTGAAGCATTTCGATATCGATTGCTAAATATGTAAATACAAGAAAATCGACTTTATACCTAAATATAAAATTATAACATTATGGAATTCTTCTAAATGCACTGCCGTTATGCCATTAGGGCCTTATGTAGACTTTAGTGCGCTAAAGAAGGTTTATTAACTTAAATATGTTAAACTAATGATTTGAAGCATTTCGATATCGATTGCTAAATGTGTATATACAAGAAAATCGAATTTATACCTAAATATAAGATAACGTAATTCTTCTAAATGCACTGCCGTTATGCCGTTAAGGCTTTATGTAGACTTCAGTGAGTTAAAGAAGGTTTATTAACTTAAATATGTTAAACTAATAATTTGAAGCATTTTGATATCGCTTGCTAAATGAGTATATACAAGAAAATCGACTTTATACCTAACTATAAGATTACGGAATTCTTCCAAATGTACTGTCGTTATGCCGCCATGGCTTTGTATAAACTGCAGTTCGTTAAAGAAGGTTTATTAACTTAAATACGTTAAACCAGTTATTTGAAGCATTTCGATATCGACTGCTAAATGTGTAAATACAACAAAATCGACTTTATACCTAAATATAAAATTATAACATTACGGATTTCTTCTAAATGCACTGCCGTTATACCGTTAAGGCTTTATGTAGGCCTCATATGTTAAACTAATGATTTGAAGCATTTCGATATCGATAGCTAAATGTGTATATACAACAAAATCGTATTTATACTTAAACATAAGATTACGGAATTCTTCTACATACACTGCCGTTATACCGCCATGGCTTTATGTTAACTTCAGTGCGTTCAAGAAGCCTTATTAACTTAAATATGTTAAAATAATGATTTGAAGCATTTCGATATCGATTGCTAAATGAGTATATACAAGAAAATCGACTTTATACCTAAATATAAGATTACGTAATTCTTCTAAATGCACTGCCGTTATGCCGTTAAGGCTTTATGTAGACTTAAGGAAGATAAATAGGGTGAATTAACTTAAATATGTTAAACTAATGATCTGAAGCATTTCGATATCGATTGCTAAATGAGTATATACAAGAAAATCGACTTTATACCTAAATATAAGATTACGTAATTCTTCTAAATGCACTGCCGTTATGCCGTTAAGGCTTTATGTAGACTTAAGGAAGATAAATAGGGCGAATTAACTTAAATATGTTAAACTAATGAGTTGAAGCATTTCGATATCGATTGCTAAATGTGTATATACAAGAAAATCGATTTCATACCTAAATAAAAGATTACGGAATTCACTCAAATATACTGCCGTTATGCCGTTATGGCTTTATCTAAACTTCAGTAAGATAAAGAAGGTTAATTAACTTAAATATGCTAAACCAGTTATTTGAAGATTTTCGATATCGATTGCTAAATGTGTAAATCCAAGAAACTCGACTACATACCTAAATATAAGATTACGGAATTCTTCCAAATGCACTGCCGTTATGGCTTTATATCAACTTCAATACGCTAAAGAAGCCTAATTAACTTAAATATGTTTAACTAATGATTTGAAGCATTTCGATAGCGCTTGCCAAATATGTATATACAAGAAAATCGAATTCATACCTAAATACAAAACTACGGAATTCTTCCAAATGTACTGTCGTTATGCCGCCATGGCTCTTTATCAACTTCGATACGTTGAAGAAGGTCAATTAACTTAAATATGTTAAACTAATGATTTGAAGCATTTCGATATCGATTGCTAAGTGTGTATATACAAGAAAATCGAATTTATATCTAAATATAAAATTAAAACATTACGGAATTCTTCTAAATGCACTGCCGTTATACAGTTAAGGCTTTATGTAGACTTCAGTAAGCTAAAAAATTTTTATTAACTTAATGTGTTAAACTAATGATTTGAAGCATTTCGATATCGATATCTTAATGTGTATATAAAAGAAAATCGACTTTATACCTAAATATAAGATTACGGAATTCTTCCAAATGCTCTGCCGTTATGGCTCTAAATCAACTTCAATACGTTAAAGAAAGTTAATAAACTTAAATATGTTAAACTAATGATTTGAAGCATTTCGATATCGCTTGCCAAATATGTATATACAAGAAAATCGAATTTATACCTAAATATAAGATAACGGAATTTTTCTAAATGCACTGCCGTTATGCCGTTAACACTTTATGTATACTTCAGTGCGTTAAAGAAGGTTTAATAACTTAAATATGTTAAACTAATGATTTGAAGCATTTCGATATCGATTGCTAAATGTGTATATACAAGAAAATCGACTTTATACCTAACTATAAGATTACGGAATTCTTCCAAATGTACTGTCACTATGCCGCCAAGGCTTTGTACCAACTTCAATACGTTAAAGAAGGTTAATTATTTTAAATATGTTAAACTAATGGTTTGAAGCATTTTGATAACGCTAGCTAAAAGAATATATACAAGAAAGTCGAATTTATACCTAAATATAAGATAACGGAATTGTTCTGAATACAGTGCTGTTATACCCTTAAGGCTTTATGTAGACTTCAGTGCGTTAAAGAAGGTTTATTAACTTAAATATATTAAACTAATGACTTGGAGCATTTCGATATCGATTGCTAAATGTGTATATTCAAGAAAATCGACTTTATACCTAACTATAAGATTACGGAATTCCTCCAAATGTACTGTCGTTATGCCGCCATGGCTTTGTATAAACTGCAGTTCGTTAATGAAGGTTTATTAACTTAAATACGTTAAACCAGTTATTTGAAGCATTTCGATATCGACTGCTAAATGTGTAAATACAAGAAAATCGACTTTGCACCTAAATATAAAATTATAACATTACGGAATTCTTCTAAATGCACTGCCGTTATACCGTTAAGGCTTTATGTAGACTTCAGTAAGCTAAAAAATGTTTATTAACTTAATATGTTAAACTAATGATTTGAAGCATTTCGATATCGATAGCTAAATATGTATATACAAAACAATCGACTTTACACCTAAATATAAGATTATGGAATTCTTCTGCGTGCACTGCAGTTACGAAAGTTAAAGAAAGTTTATTAACTTAAATATGTTAAACTAATGAGCTAAAGCATTGAGATATCGATTGCTTAATGTGTATATACAAGAATATCGATTTTATACCTAAATAAAAGATTACGGAAATTACCCAAATATACTGCCGTTATGCCGTTATGGCTTCTGTAAAGAAGGTTAATTATTTAAATATGATAAGCTAATGGTTTGAAGCATTTCGATATCGATTGCTAAATATGTAAATACAAGAAAATCGACTTTATACCTAAATATAAAATTATAACATTATGGAATTCTTCTAAATGCACTGCCGTTATGCCATTAGGGCCTTATGTAGACTTTAGTGCGCTAAAGAAGGTTTATTAACTTAAATATGTTAAACTAATGATTTGAAGCATTTCGATATCGATTGCCAAATGTGTTTATACAAGAAAATCGACTTTATACCTAAATATAAGATAACATAATTCTTCTAAATGCACTGCCGTTATGCCGTTAAGGCTTTATGTAGACTTAAGGAAGATAAATAGGGTGAATTAACTTAAATATGTTAAAATAATGATTTGAAGCATTTCGATATCGATTGCTAAATGAGTATATACAAGAAAATCGACTTTATACCTAAATATAACATTACGTAATTCTTCTAAATGCACTGCCGTTATGACGTTAAGGCTTTATGTAGACTTAAGGAAGATGAATAGGGTGAATTAACTTAAATATGTTAAACTAATGATTTAAAGCATTTCGATATCGATTGCTAAATGCGTATATTGAACAAAATCGACTTTATACCTAAATATAAGATTACGGAACTCTTCTAAATGCACTGCCGTTATACCGTTAAGGCTTTATGTAGACTTCAGTAAGCTAAAAAATGTTTATTAACTTAATATGTTAAACTAATGATTTGAAGCATTTCGATATCGATATCTAAATGTGTATATAAAAGAAAATCGACTTTACACCTAAAATATAAGATTACGGAATTCTTCCAAATGCACTGCCGTTATGGCTTTAAATCAACCTCAATACGTTAAACAAGGTTAATTAACTTAAATATGTTAAACTAATGATTTGAAGCATTTCGATATCGCTTGCCAAATATGTATACACAAGAAAATCGAATTTATACCTAAATATAAGATAACGGAATTTTTTTAAATGCACTGCTGTTATGCCGCTAACACTTTATGTAGACTTCAGTGCGTTAAAGAAGGTTTAATAACTTAAATATGTTAAACTAATGATTTGAAGCATTTCGATATCGATTGCTAAATGTGTATAAACAAGAAAATCGACTTTATACCTAACTAAAAGATTACGGAATTCTTCCAAATGTACTGTCATTATGCCGCCAAGGCTTTGTACCAACTTCAATAGGTTAAAGAAGGTTAATTATTTAAAATATGTTAAACTAATGGTTTTTAGGGCCTTATGTAGACTTTAGTGCGCTAAAGAAGGTTTATTAACTTAAATATGTTAAACTAATGATTTGAAGCATTTCGATATCGATTGCTAAATGTGTATATACAAGAAAATCGAATTTTTACCTAAATATAAGATTACGGAATTCTTCCAAATGTACTGTCGTTATGCCGCCATGGCTTTATGTCAACTTCAATTCGTTAAAGAAGGTTAATTAACTTTAAAAAGTTAAACTAATGATTTGAAGCATTTTGATATCGCTTGCTAAATGAGTATATACAAGAAAGTCGAATTTATACATTAATATAAGATAACGGAATTCTTCTACATGCACTGCCGTTATGCCGTTAACGCTTTATGTAGACTTCAGTGAGTTAAATAAGGTTTATTATTTTAAATATGTTGAACTAGTGATTTGAAGCATTTCGATATCGATCGCTAAATGTGTATATACAAGAAAATCGACTTTATACCTAAATATAAGATTACGGAATTCTTCCAAATGTACTGTCGTTATGCCGTCATGGCTTTATGTCAACTTCAATTCGTTAAAGAAGGTTAATTAACTTTAAAAAGTTAAACTAATGATTTGAAACATTTTGATATCGCTTGCTAAATGAGTATATACAAGAAAGTCGAATTTATACATAAATATAAGATAACGGAATTCTTCTACATACACTGCCGTTATGCCGTTAACGCTTTATGTAGACTTCTGTGCGTTAAAGAAGTTTTATTAACTTAAATATGTTAAAATAATGATTTAAAGCATTTCGATATCGATTGCTAGATGTGTATATACAAGAAAATCGACTTTATACCTGAATATAAGATTATGGAATTCTTCTAAATGCACTGTCGTTATGCCGCCATTGCTTTATATCACCTTCATTACGCTAAAGAAGGTTAATTAACTTAAATATGTTAAACTAATGATTTGAAGTATTTCGATATAGATTGCTAAATGTGCTAGTACAAAAAATTTGACTTTATACCTAAACATAGGATAACGGAATTCTTCCAAATGCACTGCCGTTAATCCGCCATGGCTTTATGTCAACTTCAGTTCGTTAAAGTAGGTTTGTTAACTTAAATATGTTAAACTTATGATGTGAAGCATATCGGCATCGATTGCTTAATGTGTATATACAAGAAAATCGACTTTATACCTAAATATAAGATTACGGAATTGTCCCAAATATACTGTCGTTACGCCGCCATGGCTTTGTATCACCTTCAATACTTTAAAGAAGGTTTATTAACTTAAATATGTTAAACTAATGATTTGAAGCATTTCGATATCGATTGCTAAATGAGTATGTACAAGAAAATCGAATTCATACCTAAATATAAGATTACGTAATTCTTCTAAATGCACTGCCGTTATGCCGTTAAGGCTTTTGCAGACTTCAGTAAGAAAAAGAGGGTTAAGTAACTTAAATTTGTTTAACTAATGATTTGAAGCATTTCGATATCGATTGCTAAATATGTAAATACAAGAAAATCGACTTTACATATACCTAAATATAAGATTACGGAATTCTTCCAAATGTACTGTCGATATGCCGCCATGGTTTGTATCAACTACAATACGTTAAAGAAGGTTAATTATTTTAAATATGTTAAACTAATGATGTGAAGCATTTCGATATCGACTGCTAAATGTGAAAATACAACAAAATCGACTTTATACATAAATATAAAATTATAACATTACGCATTTCTTCTAAATGCACTGCCGTTATACCGTTAAGGCTTTATGTAGACTTCAGTAAGCTAAAAAATGTTTATTAACTTAATATGTTAATCTAATGATTTGAAGCGGATGGAGGATGGGGTCATGTGTAGAAGTTCACGCAAGTGAGGAAAGTTCTCTGATCGCCATTCACTTGGGAGTGGCCAGAAACGATTCTTTTACATATGACTCAAGCAGCTCACGACTTCCGGTCTTTGACCAAGTATCCTCTGGGTAGCCTAACAACATCCGTTTGAAGGCGAGCTAACGTGAGAAGGCGAAACACCCCTGCATAGGGTTGTACGCTGGGTTTGGGACCCGCCACGTAAAAAAAAACACCCCCAATGAAAGGAAAAAAACAGCCTCGGATGAGAGCCCCCCCTTTTGATGACGACCATGGCAAACGAAATAAGGACTATGATTTGAGGGCATGCACCTGGAATGTCCGGTCCCTTAATTGGGAAGGTGCCGCTGCCCAGCTGGTAGATGTCCTCGTAAAGATAAAGGCTGACATCACCGCCGTCCAAGAAATGCGATGGACGGGACAAGGACAGAGACGAGTAGGTCCTTGTGACATTTACTACAGTGGCCATATAAAGGAGCGCAAGTTTGGTGTTGGATTCGTAGTGGGAGAGAGACTCCGTCGCCGAGTACTATCATTCACTCCGGAGAATGAACGTCTAGCCACAATCCGCATCAAAGCGAGGTTCTTCAACATATCGCTGATTTGCGCCCACGCCCCGACGGAAGAGAAGGACGATGTGACCAAAGATGCCTTTTATGAGTGCTTGGAGCGCACTTATGAGAGATGCCCCCGCCACGATGTCAAAATCGTGCTTGGCGACTTCAATGCCAGGGTGGGCAAAGAAGGTATCTTTGGCACTACGGTCGGTAAATTCAGCCTCCACGCGGAAACATCCCCAAATGGGCTGAGGCTGATCGACTTCGCCGGGGCCCGAAATATGGTTATCTGTAGCACTAGATTCCAGCATAAGAAAATACATCAAGCTACCTGGCTGTCTCCAGATCGAAAAACCACCAACCAGATCGATCATGTTGTGATAGACGGAAGACACGTCTCCAGTGTTTTAGATGTGCGTGCGCTCCGAGGTCCTAACATCGACTCGGACCACTATATTGTTGCAGCCAAAATACGCACCCGCCTCTGTGCAGCAAAAAACGCACGCCAACAAACACAAGGATGGTTCGACGTCGAGAAGCTGCAATCACAACAGACAGCCGAACGTTTTTCTACTCGGCTTGCACTCCTGCTCTCTGAGAGCACTCGTCAACAACTCGGTATAAGGGAACTGTGGGACGGCATTTCAAACTCCTTACGTACAGCTGCAACCGAAACCATTGGTTTTCGGAAAGTGCAGAAGAACAGCTGGTACGACGAGGAGTGCCGTGTCGCAGCGGAGAGAAAACAGGCGGCCTACCTCGCAACGTTACGATCGACCACAACACGTGCGGGATGGGATAGATACCGAGAGTTGAAGAGGGAAGCGAGACGCATTTGTAGACAGAAAAAGAAAGAGGCTGAAATGCGTGAGTACGAAGAGCTTGATAAGCTGGCCGACAGGGGTAATGCTCGAAAATTCTACGAAAAGATGCGGCGGCTTACAGAAGGTTTCAAGACCGGAGCATACTCTTGTAGAACCCCCAAAGGTGATCTAGTTACCGATGCCCAGAGCATACTTAAATTATGGAGGGAACACTTCTCCAGCCTGCTGAATGGCAGTGAACGCACAACACCAGGAGAAAGCGAACCCGATACCCCAATCGATGACGATGGAGCAGACGTTCCATTGCCCGACCATGAAGAAGTTCGAATAGCAATTGCCCGCCTGAAAAACAACAAAGCGGCAGGGGGCGATGGATTGCCGGCCGAGCTATTCAAACACGGCGGCGAAGAGCTGATAAGGTGCATGCATCAGCTTCTTTGCAAAATATGGTCGGACGAAAGTATGCCCAACGATTGGAATTTAAGTGTGCTATGCCCAATCCACAAAAAAGGAGACCCCACAATCTGCGCCAACTACCGTGGGATTAGCCTCCTCAATATCGCATATAAGGTTCTGTCGAGCGTATTGTGTGAAAGATTAAAGCCCACCGTCAACAAACTGATTGGACCTTATCAGTGTGGCTTTAGACCTGGTAAATCAACAACCGACCAGATATTCACGATGCGCCAAATCTTGGAAAAGACCCGTGAAAGGAGAATCGACACACACCACCTCTTCGTCGATTTCAAAGCTGCTTTCGACAGCACGAAAAGGAGCTGCCTTTATGCCGCGATGTCTGAATTTGGTATCCCCGCAAAACTAATACGGCTGTGTAAACTGACGTTGAGCAACACAAAAAGCTCCGTCAGAATCGGGAAGGACCTCTCCGAGCCGTTCGATACCAAACGAGGTTTCAGACAAGGCGATTCCCTATCGTGCGACTTTTTCAACCTGCTTCTGGAGAAAATAGTTCGAGCTGCAGAACTTAACAGAGAAGGTACCATCTTTTATAAGAGTGTACAACTGCTGGCGTATGCCGATGATATTGATATTATCGGCCTCAACACCCGCGCCGTTAGTTCTGCTTTCTCCAGACTGGACAAGGAAGCAAAAGAAATGGGTCTGGCAGTGAACGAGGGCAAGACGAAATATCTCCTGTCATCAAACAAACAGTCGTCGCACTCGCGACTTGGCACTCACGTCACTGTTGACAGTCATAACTTTGAAGTTGTAGATAATTTCGTCTATCTTGGAACCAGCGTAAACACCACCAACAATGTCAGCCTAGAAATCCAACGCAGGATAACTCTTGCCAACAGGTGCTACTTCGGACTAAGTAGGCAATTGAGAAGCAAAGTCCTCTCTCGACAAACAAAAACCAAACTCTATAAGTCTCTCATAATTCCCGTCCTCCTATATGGTGCAGAGGCTTGGACGATGACAACAACCGATGAGTTGACGTTGCGAGTTTTCGAGAGAAAGGTTCTGCGAAAGATTTATGGTCCTTTGCGCGTTGGCCACGGCGAATATCGCATTCGATGGAACGATGAGCTGTACGAGATATACGACGACATTGACATAGTTCAGCGAATTAAAAGACAGCGGCTACGCTGGCTAGGTCATGTTGTCCGGATGGATGAAAACACTCCAGCTCTGAAAGTATTCGACGCAGTACCCGCCGCGGGAAGCAGAGGAAGAGGAAGACCTCCACTCCGTTGGAAGGACCAAGTAGAGAAGGACCTGGCCTCGCTTGGAATATCCAATTGGCGCCACGTAGCGAAGAGAAGAAACGCCTGGCGCGCTGTTGTTGACTCGGCTATAATCGCGTAAGCGGTGTCTACGCCAGTAAAGAAGAAGAAGAATGATTTGAAGCATTTCGATATCGATAGCTAAATGTGTATATACAACAAAATCGAATTTATACCTAAACATAAGATTACGGAATTCTTCTACATACACTGCCTTTATACCGCCATGGCTTTATGTTAACTTCAGTGCGTTCAAGAAGCCTTATTAACTTAAATATGTTAAACTAATGATTTGAAGCATTTCGATATCGCTTGCCAAATATGTATACACAAGAAAATCGAATTTATACCTAAATATAAGATAACGGAATTTTCTTAAATGCACTGCTGTTATGCCGCTAACACTTTATGTAGACTTCAGTGCGTTAAAGAAGGTTTAATAACTTAAATATGTTAAACTAATGATTTGAAGCATTTCGATATCGATTGCTAAATGTGTATAAACAAGAAAATCGACTTTATACCTAACTAAAAGATTACGGAATTCTTCCAAATGTACTGTCATTATGCCGCCAAGGCTTTGTACCAACTTCAATAGGTTAAAGAAGGTTAATTATTTAAAATATGTTAAACTAATGGTTTTTAGGGCCTTATGTAGACTTTAGTGCGCTAAAGAAGGTTTATTAACTTAAATATGTTAAACTAATGATTTGAAGCATTTCGATATCGATTGCTAAATGTGTATATACAAGAAAATCGAATTTTTACCTAAATATAACATTACGGAATTCTTCCAAATGTACTGTCGTTATGCCGCCATGGCTTTATGTCAACTTCAATTCGTTAAAGAAGGTTAATTAACTTTAAAAAGTTAAACTAATGGTTTGAAGCATTTTGATATCGCTTGCTAAATGAGTATATACAAGAAAGTCGAATTTATACATTAATATAAGATAACGGAATTCTTCTACATGCACTGCCGTTATGCCGTTAACGCTTTATGTAGACTTCAGTGAGTTAAATAAGGTTTATTATTTTAAATATGTTGAACTAGTGATTTGAAGCATTTCGATATCGATCGCTAAATGTGTATATACAAGAAAATCGACTTTATACCTAAATATAAGATTACGGAATTCTTCCAAATGTACTGTCGTTATGCCGTCATGGCTTTATGTCAACTTCAATTCGTTAAAGAAGGTTAATTAACTTTAAAAAGTTAAACTAATGATTTGAAACATTTTGATATCGCTTGCTAAATGAGTATATACAAGAAAGTCGAATTTATACATAAATATAAGATAACGGAATTCTTCTACATACACTGCCGTTATGCCGTTAACGCTTTATGTAGACTTCTGTGCGTTAAAGAAGTTTTATTAACTTAAATATGTTAAAATAATGATTTAAAGCATTTCGATATCGATTGCTAGATGTGTATATACAAGAAAATCGACTTTATACCTGAATATAAGATTATGGAATTCTTCTAAATGCACTGTCGTTATGCCGCCATTGCTTTAAATCACCTTCATTACGCTAAAGAAGTTTAATTAACTTAAATATGTTAAACTAATGATTTGAAGTATTTCGATATAGATTGCTAAATGTGCTAGTACAAAAAATTTGACTTTATACCTAAACATAGGATAACGGAATTCTTCCAAATGCACTGCCGTTAATCCGCCATGGCTTTATGTCAACTTCAGTTCGTTAAAGTAGGTTTGTTAACTTAAATATGTTAAACTTATGATGTGAAGCATATCGGCATCGATTGCTTAATGTGTATATACAAGAAAATCGACTTTATACCTAAATATAAGATTACGGAATTGTCCCAAATATACTGTCGTTACGCCGCCATGGCTTTGTATCACCTTCAATACTTTAAAGAAGGTTTATTAACTTAAATATGTTAAACTAATGATTTGAAGCATTTCGATATCGATTGCTAAATGAGTATGTACAAGAAAATCGAATTCATACCTAAATATAAGATTACGTAATTCTTCTAAATGCACTGCCGTTATGCCGTTAAGGCTTTTGCAGACTTCAGTAAGAAAAAGAAGGTTAAGTAACTTAAATTTGTTTAACTAATGATTTGAAGCATTTCGATATCGATTGCTAAATATGTAAATACAAGAAAATCGACTTTACATATACCTAAATATAAGATTACGGAATTCTTCCAAATGTACTGTCGATATGCCGCCATGGTTTGTATCAACTACAATACGTTAAAGAAGGTTAATTATTTTAAATATGTTAAACTAATGGTTTGAAGCATTTCGATATCGACTGCTAAATGTGAAAATACAACAAAATCGACTTTATACCTAAATATAAAATTATAACATTACGCATTTCTTCTAAATGCACTGCCGTTATACCGTTAAGGCTTTATGTAGACTTCAGTAAGCTAAAAAATGTTTATTAACTTAATATGTTAATCTAATGATTTGAAGCATTTCGATATCGATAGCTAAATGTGTATATACAACAAAATCGAATTTATACCTAAACATAAGATTACGGAATTCTTCTACATACACTGCCGTTATACCGCCATGGCTTTATGTTAACTTCAGTGCGTTCAAGAAGCCTTATTAACTTAAATATGTTAAAATAATGATTTGAAGCATTTCGATATCGATTGCTAAATGAGTATATACAAGAAAATCGACTTTATACCTAAATATAAGATTACGTAATTCTTCTTAATGCACTGACGTTACGCCGTTAAGGCTTTTGTAGACTTCAGTATGAAATCGAGGGTTAATTAACTTAAATATGTTAAACTAATGATTTGAAGCATTTCGATATCGATTGCTAAATGTGTATGTACAAAAAAATCGACTTTATACCTAAATATAAGATAACGGAATTCATATAAATATACTGCCGTTATGCCGTTATGGCTTTATGTAAACTTCAGTAAGATAAAGAAGGTTAATTAATTCAAATATGTTAAACCAGTTATCTGAAGCATTTCGATATCGATTGCGAAATGTATACATACAAGAAAATCGTTAAAGAAGGTTAATTATTTTAAATATGTTAAACTAGTGGTTTGAAGCATTTCGATATCGATTGCTAAATGTGTAAATACAAGAAAATCGAATTTATACCTAAATATAAAATTATAACATTACGGAATTCTTCTAAATGCACTGCCATTATACCGTTAAGGCTTTATGTAGACTTCGGTAAGCTAAAAAATGTTTATTAACTTAATATATTAAACTAATGATTTGAAGCATTTCGATATCGATAGCAAAATGAGTATATACAAGAAAATCAATTTTATACCAATATATAAGATTACGGAATTCTTCTACATGCACTGCCGCTATGCCGCCATGGCTATATGCCAACTTCAGATCGTTAAAGAAGGTTTATTAACTTAGATATGTTAAACTAAAGAATTGAAGCATCTCGATATCGATTGCTAAATGTATATATACAACAAAATCGACTTTATACCTAAATATAAGATTACGGAATTCTTCTAAATGCACTGCCGTTATACCGTTATGGCTTTAGGTAAACTTCAGTAAGATAAAGAAGGTTAATAACCTTAAATATGTTAAACTAATGATCTCAAGCATTTCGATATCGATTGCTAAATGTGAATATACAAGAAAATCGAATTTATACCTAAATATAAAAATACGGAATTCTTCTACATGCACCGCCGTTATGCCGCCATGGCTTCATGCCACTTTCAGTAGGTTAAAGAAGGTAATTTAACTTAAATATGTTAAACTAATGATTTGAAGTATTTCGATATAGATTGCTAAATGTGCTAGTACAAACAACTTGACTTTATACCTAAACATAGGATAACGGAATTCTTCCAAATGCACTGCCGTTAATCCGCCATGCCTTTATGTCAACTTCAGTTCTTTAAAGTAGGTTTGTTAACTTAAATATCTTAAACTAATGATTTGAAGCATTTCGATATCGATTTCTAAATGCATATATACAAGAAAATCGACTTTATACCTAAATATAAGATTACGGAATTCTTCCAAATTACTGTCGTTATGCCGCCATGGCTTTATTTCACCTTCAATACGTTAAAGTTGGTTAATTAACATAAATATGTTAAACTAACGATTTGAAGCATTTCGATATCGATTGCTAAATACGTAAATACAAGAAAATCGACTTTATACCTTAATATAAGATTACGGAATTCTTCTAAATGCACTGCAGTTATACCGTTAAGGCTTTATGTAGACTTCAGTGTGTTAAAGAAGGTTTATTATAAATAACTTGAAAATGTAAAACTAATGATTTGAAGCATTTCGATATCGATTCCTAAATGTGTATATACAAGAAAATCGACTTTACATATACCTAAATATAACATTACGGAATTCTTCCAAATGTACTGTCGTTATGCCGCCATGGTTTGTATCAACTACAATACGATAAAGAAGGTTAATTATTTTAAATATGTTAAACTAATGGTTTGAAGCATTTCGATATCGACTGCTAAATGTGTAAATACAACAAAATCGACTTTATACCTAAATATAAAATTATAACATTACGGATTTCTTCTAAATGCACTGCCGTTATACCGTTAAGGCTTTATGTAGACCTCATTAGGCTAAAAAATGTTTATTAATTTAATATGTAAAGCTTTTGATTTGAAGCATTTCGATATCGATAGCTAAATGTGTATATACAAGAAAATCGACTTTATACTTGAATATAAGATTACGGAATTCTTCTACATGCACTGCCGTTATGCCGCCATGGCTTTATATCAACTTCAATACGTTAAAGAAGGTTAACTAACTTAAATATGTTAAACTAATGATTTAAAACATTTCGATATCGCTTGCTAAATTTGTATATATAAGAAAATCGAATTTATACCTAAATATAAGATAACGGAATTCTCCTAAATGCACTGCCGTTATGCCGTTAAGGCTTTATGTAGACTTCAGTAAGATAGAGGGAATAATTAACTTAAATATGTTAAACTTATGATTTGAAGCATTTCGATATCGATTGCTAAATATGTAAATACAAGAAAATCGACTTTGTACCTAAATATAAGATTACGGAATTCTTTTAAATGCACTGCAGTTATACCGTTAAGGCTTTATGTAGACTTCTGCGCGTTAAAGGTTTATTAACTTAAACATGTTAAACTAATGATTTGAAGCATTTCGATATCGATTGCTAAATGTGCTAGTACAAGAAACCTGACTTTATACCTAAACATAGGATTACGGAATTCTTCCAAATGCACTGCCGCTATTCCGCCATTGCTTTATGTCAACTTCAGTTCGTTAAAGTAGGTTTGTTAACTTAAATATGTTAAACTAATGAATTGAAGCATTTCGATATCGATTGCTAAATGTGTATATAAAAGAAAATCGACTTTATACCTAAATATAAGATTACGAATTCTTCTACATGCACTGCCGTTATGCCGCCATGGCTTTATGACAACTTCAGTGCGTTATGTTAAATATGTTAAACTATTGAATTGAAGCATTTCGATATCGATTGCTAAATACGTAAATACAAGAAAATCGACTTTATACCTAAATATAAGATTACGGAATTCTTCTACATGCACTGCCGTTATGCCGCCATGGCTTTATGACAACTTCAGTGCGTTGAAGAAGGTTTATTAACTTAAATATTTTAAACTAATGAATTGAAGCATCTCGATATCGATTGCTAAATGTGTCTATACAAGAAAATCGACTTTATACCTAAATATAAGATTACGGAATTTTTCTACATGCACTGCCGTTATGCCGCCATGGCTTAATGTTAATTTCAGTGCGTTAAAGAAGCTTTATTAACTTAAATATGTTAAACTAATGATTTGAAGCATTTCGATATCGATTGCTTAATGCATATGTACAAGAAAATCGACTTTATGCCTAAATATAAGATTACGGAATTCTTCTACATGCACTGCCGACATGCCGCCATGGCTTTATGAAAACTTCAGTGCGTTGAAGAAGGTTTATTAACTTAAATATGTTAAACTAATGAATTGAAGCATCTCGATATCGATTGCTAAATGTGTGTATACAAGAAAATCGACTTTATACCTAAATATAAGGTTACGGAATTCTTCTAAATGCACTGCAGGTATACCGCTAAGGCTTTATGTACACTTCAGTGCGTTAAAGAAGGTTTATTATAAAAAACTTGAAAATGTAAAACTAATGATTTGAAGCATTTCGATATCGATTGCTAAATGTGCTAACACAAGAAACCTGACTTTATACCTAAACATAGGTTAACGGAATTCTTCCAAATGTACTGTCGTTATGCCGCCATGGCTTTATATCACCTTCAATACGTTAAAGATGGTTTATTAACTTAAATATGTTAACCTAATGATTTGTAGCATTTCGATATCGATTTCAAATGTGTATATACAACAAAATTGACTTTTTACCTAAATATAAGATTAGGGAATTCTTCTACATGCACTGCCGTTATGCCGCCATGGCTTTATGACAACTTCAGTTCATTGAAGAAGGTTTATTAACTTAAATATGTTAAACTAATGAATTGAAGCATCGCGATATCGATTGCTAAATGTGTATATACAAGAAAATCGACTTTATACCTAAATATAAGATTACGGAATTCTTCCAAATGCACTGCCGTTATACCGTTATGGCTTTATGTTAACTTCAATGCGTTAAAGAAGCTTTATTAACTTAAATATGTTATACTACTGATTTGAAGCATTTCGATATCGATGATTGCTAAATATGTAAATACAAGAAAATCGACTTTATACCTAAATATAAGATTACGGAATTCTTCTAAATGCACTGCAGGTATACCGCTAAGGCTTTATGTAGACTTCAGTACGTTAAAGAAGGTTTATTATAAAAAACTTGAAAATGTAAAACTAATGATTTGAAGCATTTCAATATCGATTGCTAAATGTGCTAACACAAGAAACCTGACTTTATACCTAAATATAGGTTAACGGAATTCTTCCAAATGTACTGTCGTTATGCCGCCATGGCTTTATATTACCTTCAATACGATAAAGATGGTTTATTAACTTAAATATGTTAACCTAATGATTTGGAGCATTTCGATTTCGATTGCTAAATGTGTATATACAACAAAATCGACTTTATACCTAAATATAAGATAACGGAATTCTTCAACATGCACTGCCGTTATGCCGCCATGGCTTTATGCCAACTTCAGTTCGTTGAAGAAGGTTTATTAACTTAAATATGTTAAACTAATAAGTTGAAGCATTTCGATATCGATTGGTAAATGCGTATATACAAGAAAATCGACTTTATACCTAAATATAAGATTACGTAGTTCTTCTAAATGCACTGCCGTTATACCGTTAAGGCTTTATGTAGACTTCAGTAAGATAAAAGGGTGACTTAAATATGTTAAACTAATAATTTGAAACATTTCGATTTCGATTGCTAAATGTGTATATACTGCCGTTATACCGTTAAGGCTTTATGTAGACTTCAAAAAGATAAAAGGGTGACTTAAATATGTTAAACTAATAATTTGAAGCATTTCGATATCGATTGCTAAATGTGCTAACACAAGAAACCTGACTTTATACCTAAATATAGGTTAACGGAATTCTTCCAAATGTACTGTCGATATGCCGCCATGGCTTTATATTACCTTCAATACGATAAAGATGGTTTATTAACTTAAATATGTTAACCTAATGATTTGGAGCATTTCGATATCGATTGCTAAATGTGTATATACAACAAAATCGAATTTATACCTAAATATAAGATTAGGTAATTCTTCTAAATGCACTGCCGTTATGCCGTTAAGGCTTTATGTAGATTTCAGTAAGATAAAAGGGTGAATTAACTTAAATATGTTAAACTAATGATTTGAAGCGATCGATATCGAAATCGATTACTAAATGTGTTAATAAAAGAAAATCGACTTTATACCCAAATATAAGATTACGTAATTCTTCTAAATGCACTGTCGTTATGCCGTTAAGGTTTTTGTAGACTTCAGTGAAATAAAGAAGGTTAATAAACTTAAATATGCTAAACTACTGATTTGAAGCATTTCGATATCGATTGCTAAATGTGTATATACAAGAAAATCGACTTTATACCTAAACATAAGATAACAGAATTCTTCTAAATGCACTGCCTTTATGCCACCATGGCTTTATGTAAACTTCAGTTCGTTCAAAAAATTTTATTAAGATAAATATGTTAAACTAATGATTTGAAGCATTTCGATATTAATTGCTAAATGTGTGTGTACAACAAAATCGACTTTATACCTAAATATAAGAATACGGAATTCTTCTAAATGCACTGCCGTTCTACCCTAATGGGTTTATGTAAACTTCAGGTGGTTAAAGAAGGTTTATTTACTTAAATATATGAAACTAATGATTTGAAGCATTTCGATATCGATTGCTAAATATGTATATACAAGAAAATCGACTTTATCCATAAATATAACATTACGTAATTCTTCTAAATGCATTGCCGTTATACCGTTAAGGCTTTATGTAGACTTCAGTAAGATAAAGAGGGTTAATTAACTTAAATATGTTAAACTAATGATTTGAAGCATTTCGGTATCGATTTCTGAATGTGTATATACAAGAAAATCGATTTTATACCTAAATATAAGATTACGGAATTCTTCCAAATTACTGTCGTTATGCCGCCATGGCTTTATATCACCTTCAATACGTTAAAGATGGTTAATTAACTTAAATATGTTAAACTAATGATTTGAAGCATTTCGATATTGATTGCTAAATATGTAAATACAAGAAAATCGACTTCATACATAAATATAAGATTACGGAATTCCTCGAAATACACTGCCGTTATGGCTTTATATAAACTTCAGTACGTTAAAAAAGGTTGTTTAACTTAAATATGTTAAAGTAATTATTTGAAGCATCTCGATATCGATTCCCAAATGTGTAAATACATGAAAATAGACTTTAACTTAAATATAAGATTACGGAATTCTTCTACATGCACTGCCGTTAGCCCGCCATGGCTTTATGCCAACTTCAGTTCGTTAAAGAGGTTTTATTAACTTAAATATGTGAAACTAATGATTTGAAGCATTTCGATATCGATTGCTAAATGCATATATACAAGAAAAACGATTTTACACCTAAATATAAGATTGCGGAATTCTTCCAAATGTACTGTCGTTATGCCGCCATGGTTTGTATCAACTACAATACGTTAAAGAAGGTTAATTATTTTAAATATGTTAAACTAATGGTTTGAAGCATTTCGATATCGACTGCTAAATGTGCTAACACAAGAAACCTGACTTTATACCT
>JAPZAG010001188.1:0-37749 GCA_027475135.1 Bactrocera correcta | reverse complement strand
ACTTAAATATGTTAAACAAATGATTTAAGCATTTCGATGTCGATTGCTAAATGCGTATTTTTAACAAGAAAATCGACTTTATACCTAAATATAAGATTACGCAATTCTTCTAAATGCACTGCCGTTATGCCGTTATGGCTTTATGTTAACTTCAGTTCGTTAAAGAAGGTTTATTAACTTAGATATGTTAAACTAATGATTTGAATCATTTCGATATCGCTTGCTAAATGTGTATATACAAGAAAATCGAATTTATACCTAAACATAAGATTATGGAATTCTTCCAAATGTACTGTCGTTATGCCGCCATGGCTTTATATCAACTTCAATACGTTATAGAAGGTTAATTAACTTAAATATGTTAAACAAATGATTTGAAGCATTTCGATATCGATTGCTAAATGCGTATATTTATACAACAAAATCGACTTTATACCTAAATATAAGATTACGAATTCTTCAAACATGCACTGCCGTTATGCCGTTATGGCTTTATGTTAACTTCAGTTCGTTAAAGAAGGTTTATTAATTTAAAGATATGTTTAACTAATGATTTGAATCATTTCGATATCGCTTGCTAAATGTGAAATATACAAGAAAATCAAACTTTATACCTACATATAAGATTTGGAATTCTTCCTGTACTGTCGTTATGCCGCCATGGCTTTATATAAACCTTAAACTACTTTAAATAGAAGGTTAATTAACTTAAATATGTTAAACTAATGATTTGAAGCATTTCAAATATCGATTGCTGAATGCGTATTTTTAACAACAAAATCGACTTTATACCTAAATATAAGATTACTGAATTTTTTTAAACATGCACTGTCATTATCCCTGCCATGGTTTTATATCCAACCTTCATTACGTTAAAGAAGGTTTATTAACTAAATATGTTTAACTAATGATTTGAAGTTTTTCGATATCGATTGCTAAATGTGTAAATACAAGAAAATCGACTATAAAACCAAACATATAAGATTTGGGAAACCCTCTTCAAACCTGCACTGTCGTTATGCCGCCATGGCTTTATATCACCTTCATTACGTTAAAGAAGGTTAATTAACTTAAATATGTTAAACTAATGATTTGAAGCATTTCAAATATCGATTGCTGAATGCGTGTGTACAACAAAATCGACTTTATACCTAAATATAAGATAACGGAATTCTTTTAAATGCACTGTCATTATCCCTGTCATGGCTTTGTGAAAAACCTTCTTTAAACGTTAAAGAAGGTAAATTAACTTAAATATGTTTGAACCATGATTTGAAGTTTTTCGATATCGATTGCTAAATGTGTAAATACAAGAAAATCGACTTTATACCTAAATAAAAAATTATTTACGGAATCTTCTAAATGCACTGTCTTTATACTGTCATGGCTTTATATCCCCTTCTTTAAACGCTAAAAAGGTTTATTAATTTAAAAATATGTTAAACTAATGATTTGAAGCATTTCGATATCGATTGCTAAATGTGTGTGTACAAGAAAATCGACTTTATACCTAAATATAAGAAAACGGAATTCTTAAATGTATTGTGGTTATTCCGTCAGCTTTGTGTCAACTTCCGTTAAGTTAAAGAAGATTAATTAATTTAAACATATGCTAAACCCTAAATTATTTGAAGCATTTCGATATGGATTGCTAAATGTGTAAATACAAGAAAATCGACTTTATACCTAAATAAAAAGTTTAAAACCGGAAATTCTTCTAAATGCACTGCTTAATCCCTGTTAAGGCTTTATGTAGACTTCAGTGCTTAAAAAGGTTTATTAATTTAAAAATATGTTAAACTAATGATTTGAAGCATTTCGGTATCGATTGCTAAATGTGTATATACAAGAAAATCGACTTTATACCTAAATATAAGAAAACGGAATTCTTCCAAATGTATTGTGGTTATTCCGTTATGGCTTTATGTTAACTTCCGTTCGTTAAAGAAGGTTTATTAACTTAGATATGTTAATAATAATAAATTTGAAGCATTTCGATATGGATTGCTAAATATGTAAATACAAGAAAATCGACTTTATACCTAAATATAAGATTACGGAATTCTTCTAAATGCACTTTCGTTAAGGCTTTATGTAACTTCAGTGCGTTAAAGAAGGTTTATTAACTTAAATATGTTAAACTAATGATTTGAAGCATTTCGGTATCGATTGCTAAATGTGTATATACAAGAAAATCGACTTTATACCTAAATATAAGATAACGGAATTCTTCCAAATGCACTGCCGTTATGCCGTTATGGCTTTATGTTAACTTCAGTTCGTTAAAGAAGGTTTATTAACTTAGATATGTTAATCTAATGAATTGAAGCATTTCGATATCGCTTGCTAAATGTGTATATACAAGAAAATCGAATTTATACCTAAACATAAGATTATGGAATTCTTCCAAATGTACTGTCGTTATGCCGCCATGGCTTTATATCAACTTCAATACGTTATAGAAGGTTAATTAACTTAAATATGTTAAACAAATGATTTGAAGCATTTCGATATCGATTGCTAAATGCGTATATTTATACAACAAAATCGACTTTATACCTAAATATAAGATTACGGAATTCTTCTACATGCACTGCCGTTATGCCGCCATGGCTTTATGTTAACTTCAGTGCGTTAAAGAAGCGTTATTAACTTAAATATAATAAACTAATGATTTGAAGCATTTCGAAATCGATTGCTAACTGAGTATATTCAAGAAAATCGACTTTATACCTAAATATGAGATAACGGAATTCTTCCGAATGCACTGTCGTTACGCCGTTAAGGCTTTTGTAGACTCTAGTAAGATAAAGAGGGTTATTTAGCTTAAATATGTTAAACTAATGATTTGAAGCAATTCGATATCGATTGCTAAATGTGTATATACAACAAAAACGACTTTATACCTAAATATGAGATTACGTAATTCTTCTAAATGCTTTGCCGTTATGCCGTTACGCCGTTTGTAGACTTCAGTAAGATGAAGAGCGTTAATTAACTTAAATATGTTAAACTAATGATTTGAAGCATTTCGATATCGATTGCTAAATGTATATGTGCAAGAAAATCGATTTTATACCTAAATAAAAGATTACGGAATTCACCCAAATATACTGCCGTTATGGCTTTATGTAAACTTCGGTAAGATAAAGAAGGCTAATTAACCTAAATATGCTAAACCAGTTATTTGAAGCATTTCGATATCGATTGCTAATTGCGTATATACAAGAAAATCGACTTTATACCTAAATATAAGATTACGGAATTCTTCTACATGCACTGTCGTTATGCCGCCATGGCTTTATATCATCTTCATTACGTTGAAGATGGTTAATTAACTTTAATATATTAAACTAATGATTTAAAGCATTTCCATGTCGATTGCTAAATGCGTATATACAAGAAAATCGACTTAATACCTAAATATAAGATTACGGAACTCTTCCAAATGCACTGCCGTTATGCCGTTAAAGCTTTTGTAGACTTCAGTAAGATTAAGAGGGTTAATTATCTTAAATATGTTAAACTAATGATTTGAAGCATTTCGATGTCGATTGCTAAATGCGTATATACAACAAAATCGACTTTATACCTAAATATAAGATTACGTAATTCTTCTAAATGCTTTGCCGTTATGCCGTTAAGCCGTTTGTAGACTTCAGTAAGATAAAGAGGGTTAATTAACTTAAAGATGTTAAACTAATGATTTGAAGCATTTCGATATCGATTGCTAAATGTGTATGTACAAGAAAATCGATTTTATACCTAAATTAAAGATTACGGAATTTACCGAAATATGCTGCCGTTATGGCTTTATGTAAACTTCGGTAAGATAAAGAAGGCTAATTAACCTAAATATGCTAAACCAGTTATTTGAAGCATTTCGATATCGATTGCTAAATGCGTATATACAAGAAAATCGACTTTATACCTAAATATAAGATTACGGAATTCTTCTACATGCACTGTCGTTATGCCGCCATGGCTTTATATCACCTTCATTACGTTAAAGATGGTTAATTAACTTTAATATGTTAAACTAATGATTTAAAGCATTTCGATGTCGATTGCTAAATGCGTATATACAAGAAAATCGACTTTATACCTAAATATAAGATAACGGAATTCTTCCAAATGCACTGCCGTTATGCCGTTATGGCTTTATGTTAACTTCAGTTCGTTAAAGAAGGTTTATTAACTTAAATATGTTAATCTAATGAATTGAAGCATTTCGATATCGCTTGCTAAATGTGTATATACAAGAAAATCGAATTTATACCTAAACATAAGATTATGGAATTCTTCCAAATGTACTTTCGTTATGCCGCCATGGCTTTATATCAACTTCAATACGTTAAAGAAGGTTAATTAACTTAAATATGTTAAACAAATGATTTGAAGCATTTCGATATCGATTGCTAAATGCGTATATTTATACAACAAAATCGACTTTATACCTAAATATAAGATTACGCAATTCTTCTAAATGCACTGCCGTTATGCCGTTATGGCTTTATGTTAACTTCAGTTCGTTAAAGAAGGTTTATTAACTTAGATATGTTAAACTAATGATTTGAATCATTTCGATATCGCTTGCTAAATGTTTATATACAAGAAAATCGAATTTATACCTAAACATAAGATTATGGAATTCTTCCAAATGTACTGTCGTTATGCCGCCATGGCTTTATATCAACTTCAATACGTTATAGAAGGTTAATTAACTTAAATATGTTAAACAAATGATTTGAAGCATTTCGAAATCGATTGCTAAATGCGTATACTTATACAACAAAATCGACTTTATACCTAAATATAAGATTACTGAATTCTTCTACATGCACTGCCGTTATGCCGCCATGGCTATATGCCAACTGCAGGTCGTTAAAGAAGGTTTATTAACTCAAATATGTTTAACGAATGATTTGAAGCATTTCGATATCGATTGCTAAATGTGTAAATACAAGAAAATCGAATATATATACCTACATATAAGATTTCGGAACCCTTCTACCTGCACTGTCGTTATGCCGCCATGGCTTTATATCACCTTCACTACGTTAAAGAAGGTTAATTAACTTAAATATGTTAAACTAATGATTTGAAGCATTTCGAAATCGATTGCTGAATGCGTGTGTACAACAAAATCGACTTTATACCTAAATATAAGATTACGGAATGCTTTTAAATGCACTGTCATTATGCTGCCATGGCTTTATATCACCTTCATTACGTTAAAGAAGGTAAACTAACATAAATATGTTAAACTAATGATTTGAAGATTTTCGATATCGATTGCTAAATGTGTAAATACAAGAAAATCGACTATATACCTAAATATAATATTACGGAACTCTTCTAAATGCACTGTCGTTATGCCGCCATGGCTTTATATCACCTTCATTACGTTAAAGAAGGTTAATTAACTTAAATATGTTAAACTAATGATTTGAAGCATTTCAATATCGATTGCTAAATGCGTGTGTACAACAAAATCGACTTTATACCTAAATATAAGATAACGGAATTCATATAAATATACTGCCGTTATGCCGTTAACGCTTTGTGTAAACTTCATTAAGATAAAGAAGATTAATTAACTTAAATATGCTGAACCAGTTATTTGAAGCATTTCGATATATATTGCTAAATGTGTAAATACAAGAAAATCGACTTTATACCTAAATATAAAATTATAACATTACGGATATCTTCTAAATGCACTGCCGTTATACTGTTAAGGCTTTATGTAGACTTCAGTAAGCTAAAAAGCGTTTATTAACTTCATATGTTAAACTAATGATTTGAAGCATTTCGATATCGATAGCTAAATGTGTATATACAAGAAAACCGACTTTATACATAAATATAAGACTACGGAATTCTTCCAAATGTATTGTGGTTATTCCGCCATGGCTTTATGCCAACTTCCGTTCGTTAACGAAGGTTTATTAACTTACATATGTTAACTAAATAATGATTTGAAGCATTTCGATATGGATTGCTAAATATGTAAATACAAGAAAATCGACTTTATACCTAAATATAAGATTACGGAATTCTTCTAAATGCACTGCAGTAATACCGTTAAGGCTTTATGTATACTTCAGTGCGTTAAAGAAGGTTTATTAACTTAAATATGTTAAACTAATGATTTGAATCATTTCGGTATCGATTGCTAAATGTGTATATACAAGAAAATCGGCTTTATACCTAAATATAAGATAACGGAATTCTTCTACATGCACTGCCGTTTTGCCGCCATAGCTTTATGCCAACTTCAGTTCGTTAAAGAAGGTTTATTAACTTAAATATGTTAAACTAATGAGTTGAAGCATCTCGATATCGATTGCTAAATAGGTATATACAGCAAAATCGACTTTATAAGTTTACGGAATTCTTCCAAATGCACTGCCTTTATACCGTTATGGCTTTATGTAAACTTCAGTAAGATAAAGAAGGTTTATTAACATAAATATGATAAACGAATGATTTGAAGCATTTCGTTATCGATTGCTAAATGTGTATATACAAGAAAATCGACTTTATACCTAAATATTAGATTACGCAATTCTTCTAAATGCACTGCCGTTATGCCGCCATGGCTATATGCCAACTTCAGATCGTTAAAGAAGGTTTATTAACATAAATATGTTAAACGAATGATTTGAAGCATTTCGATATCGATAGCTAAATGTGTATATACAAGAAAATCGACTTTATACCTAAATATAAGATTACGGAATTCTTCTACATGCACTGCCGTTATGCCGCCATGGCTATATGCCAACTTCAGATCGCTAAAGAAGGTTAACTAACTTAGATATGTTAAACTAATGATTTGAAGTATTTCGTTATCGTTTGCATAATGTTTATATACAAGAAAATTTACTTTATACCCAAATATAAGACTGCGGAATTCTTACAAATGTACTGTCGTTACGCCGCTATGGTTTTATATCAACTTCAATACGTTAAAGAAGGTTAATTAACTTAAATATGTTAACCTAATGCTTTGAAACATTTCGATATCGATTGCTAAATGCGTATATACAACAAAAGCGACTTTATACCTAAATATAAGATTACGGAACTCTTCTACCTGCATTGTCGTTATGCCGCCATGGCTTTATATCACCTTCATTACGTTAAAGAAGGTTAATTAACTTAAATATTTAAACTAATGAGGTGAAGCATCTCGATAGCGATTACTAAATATGTATATACAACAAAATCGACTTTATACCTAAATATAAGTTTACGGAATTCATCCAAATGCACTGCCGTTATACCGTTATGGCTTTATGTAAACTTCAGTAAGATAAAGAAGGTTAGTTAACTGAAATATGTTAAACTAATGATTTGAAGCATTTCGATATCGATTGCTAAATGCGTATATTTATACAACAAAATCGACTTTATACCTAAATAAAAGATAACGGAATTCTTCTAAATGCACTGCCGTTATGTCGCCATGGCTTTATATCAACTTCAATACGTTAAAGAAGGTTAATTAACTTAATCATGTTAAACGAATGTATAGACAAGAAAATCGACTTTTTACCTAAATATAAGATTACGGAATTCTTCCAAATGTACTGTCGTTATGCCGCCATGGCTTTATATCAACTTCAATACGTTAAAGAAGGTTAACTAACTTAAATGTGTTAAACTAATGATTTGAAGCATTTCGATATCGATTGCTTAATGTGTATATACAACAACATCGACTTTATACCTAAATATAAGATAACGGAATTCTTCTAAATGCTTTGCCGTTATGCCGCCATGTCCTTAAGCCAACTTCAGTTCGTTAAAGAAGATTTATTAACTTAAATATGTTAAACCAGTTATTTGAAGCATTTCGATATCGATTTATTAATGCATATATTCCAGAAAATCGACTTTATACCTAAATAAATGACTACGGAATTCTTCGAAATGTACCGTCGTTATGCCGCCATGGCTTTATATCAACTTCAATACGTTAAAGAAGGTTTATTAACTTTAATATCTTAAACTAATGATTTGAAGCATTTCGATATCGATTGCTTAATGTGTATGTACAACAAAATCGACTTTATACCTAAATATAAGATAACGGAACTCATATAAATATACTGCCGTTATGGCTTTATGTAAACTTCAGTAAGATAAAGAAGGTTAATTAACTTAAATATGCTAAACCAGTTATTTTAAGCATTTCGATATCGATTACTAAATGTGTATATACAAGAAAATTGACTTTATACCTAAACATAAAATTATAACATTACGGAATTCTTCTAAATGCACTGCCTTTATACCGTTAAGGATTACGTAGACTTCAGTAAGCTAAAAAGCGTTTATTTACTTAATATGTTAAACTAATGATATGAAGAATTTCGATATCGATAGCTAAATGTGTATATAGAAGAAAATCGACTTTATACCTAAATATAAGATTACGGAATTCTTCTACATGCACTGCCGTTATGCCGCCATGGCTTTATGCCAACTTCAGATCGTTAAAGAAGGTTTATTAACATAAATATTTTAAACGAATGATTTGAAGCATCTCGATATCGATAGCTAAATGTGTATATACAAGAAAATCGACTTTATACCTAAATATAAGATAACGGAACTCATATAAATATACTGCCGTTATGGCTTTATGTAAACTTCAGTAAGATAAAGAAGGTTAATTAACTTAAATATGCTAAACCAGTTATTTTAGGCATTTCGATATCGATTGCTAAATGTGTATATACAAGAAAATTGACTTTATGCCTAAACATAAAATTATAACATTACGAAATTCTTCTAAATGCACTGCCTTTATACCGTTAAGGATTACGTAGACTTCAGTAAGCTAAAAAGCGTTTATTTACTTAATATGTTAAACTAATGATATAAAGAATTTCGATATCGATAGCTAAATGTGTATATAGAAGAAAATCGACTTTATACCTAAATATAAGATTACGGAATTCTTCTACATGCACTGCCGTTATGCCGCCATGGCTTTATGCCAACTTCAAATCGTTAAAGAAGGTTTATTAACATAAATATTTTAAACGAATGATTTGAAGCATCTCGATATCGATAGCTAAATGTGTATATACAAGAAAATCGACTTTATACCTAAATATAAGATAACGGAACTCATATAAATATACTGCTGTTATGGCTTTATGTAAACTTCAGTAAGATAAAGAAGGTTAATTAACTTAAATATGCTAAACCAGTTATTTTAAGCATTTCGATATCGATTGCTAAATGTGTATATACAAGAAAATTGACTTTATACCTAAACATAAAATTATAACATTACGGAATTCTTCTAAATGCACTGCCTTTATACCGTTAAGGATTACGTAGACTTCAGTAAGCTAAAAAGCGTTTATTTACTTAATATGTTAACATAATGCTTTGAAGCATTTCGATATCGATTGCTAAATGCGTATATACAACAAAATCGACTTTATACCTAAATATAAGATAACGGAATTCTTCTAAATGCACTGTCGTTATGCCGCCATGGCTTTATATCACCTTCATTACGTAAAGGAAGGTTAACTAACTTAAATATGTTAAACTAATGATTTGAAGATTTTCGATATCGATTGCTAAATGTGTAAATACAACAAAATCGACTTTATACCTAAATATAAGATAACGGAATTCTTCTAAATGCACTGTCGTTATGCCGCCATGGCTTTATATCACCTTCATTACGTTAAGGAAGGTTAACTAACTTAAATATGTTAAACTAATGATTTGAAGATTTTCGATATCGATTGCTAAATGTGTAAATACAAGAAAATCGACTATATACCTCAATATAAGATTACGAAACTCTTCTACCTGCACTGTCGTTATGCCGCCATGGCTTTATATCACCTTCATTACGTTAAGGAAGGTTAACTAACTTAAATATGTTAAACTAATGATTTGAAGATTTTCGATATCGATTGCTAAATGTGTAAATACAAGAAAATCGACTATATACCTAAATATAAGATTACGAAACTCTTCTACCTGCACCGTCGTTATGCCGCCATGGCTTAATGTCAACTTTAATACGTTAAAGAAGGTTAATTAACTTAAGTAAGTTAAACTAATGATTTGAAGCATTTCGGTATCGATTGCTAAATGTGTGTATACAAGAAAGTCGACTTTGTACCTTAGTATAAGCTAACGGAGTTCTCCTAAAGAAGCTTTATTAACTTAAATATGTTAAACTTATGATTTAAAGCATTTCGATATCGATTGCTAAATGAGTATTTACAAGAAAATCGACTTTATACCTAAATATAAGATTACAGAATTCTTCCAAGAGCACTGCCGTTATACCGTTATGGCTTTATGTATACTTCAGTAAGATAAAGAAGGTTAATTTACTTAAATATGTTAAAGTAATGACTTGAAGCATTTCGTTATCGATTGCTAAATGCGTATATACAACAAAATCGACTTTATACCTAAAGATAAGATAACGGAATTCTTGTAAATGCACTGCCGTTATGCCGTCATGGCTTTATATTAACTTCAATACGTTAAAGAAGGTTAGTTAACTTAAATATGTTAAACTAATGATTTGAAGCATTTCGCTATCGATTCCTATATGTATATATACAAGAAAATCGACTTTATACCTAAATATAAGATAACGGAATTCTTCTAAATGCTCTGCCGTTATGCCGTTAAGGCTTTTGTAGACTTCAGTAAGATAGCGAGGGTTAATTAACTTAAATATGTTAAACTAATGATTTGAAGCATTTCGATATCGATTGCTAAATGTGTACATACAAGAAAATCGACTTTATCCCTAAATAGAAGATTACGAAATTCTTCTAATTACACTGCAGTTATACCGTTAAGGCTTTATGTAAATTTCAGTACGTTAAAGAAGGTTAATTTACTTAAATATGCTAAACTAATGATTTGAAGCATTTCGATATCGATTGCTTAATGTGTATAAACAAGAAAATCGATTTTATACCTAAATAAAAATTACGGAATTTACCCAAACATACTGCCGTTATGGCGTTATGTAAACTTCGGTAAGATAAAGAAGGTCAATTAACCTAAATATGCTAATCCAGTTATTTGAAGCATTTCGATATCGATTGCTAAATATGTAAATACAAGAAAATCGACTTTATCCCGTAAATATAAGATTACGGAATTCTTCTAAATGCACTGTCGTTATGCCGTTAAGGCTTTTGTAGACTTCAGTAAGATAAAGAGGGTTAATTAACTTAAATATGTTAAACTATACCTAAATATAAGATACGGAATTCTTCTAAATGCACTGCAGTTATACCCTTTAAGGCTTTATGTAAATTTCAGTACGTTAAAGAAGTTTAATTTACTTAAATATGCTAAACTAATGATTTGAAGCATTTCGATATCGATTGCTAAATGTGTATATACAAGCAAATCGATTTTATACCTAAGTAAAAGATTACATAATTCACCCAAATATATTCTGCCCTTATGCCGTTATGGCTTTATGTAAACTTCAGTAAGATAAAAGAGGTTAATTAACTTTAATATGTTAAACTAATGATTTGAAGCATTTCGATATCGATTGCTAAATCTGTATATACAAGAAAATCGTACACTGCAGTTATACCGTTAAGGCTTTACATAAATTTCAGTACGTTAAAGAAGTTTAATTTACTTAAATATGTTAAACTAATGATTTGAAGCTTTTCGATATCGATTGCTAAATGTGTATGTACAAGAAAATCGATTTTATACCTAAGTAAAAGATTACGGAATCCACCCAAATATATACTGCCGTTATGCCGTTATGGCTTTATGTAAACTTCAGTAAGATAAAAAGGTTAATTAACTTAAATATGTAAATCTAATGATTTGAAGCATTTCGATATCGATTGCCAAATGTGTATATACAAGAAAATCGACTTTATACCTAAATATAAGATTACGGAATTCTTCTAAATGCACTGTCGTTATGCCGCCATGGCTTTGTATCACCTTCAATACGTTAAAGAAGGTTTATTAACTTAAATATGTTACACTAATAATTTGAAGCATTTCGATATCGATTGCTAAATGTGTATATACAAGAAAATCGAATTCATAGCTAAATGTAAGATTACGTAGTTCTTCTTAATGCACTGCCGTTATGCCGCTAAGGCTTTTGTAGACTTCAGTAAGATAAAGAGCGTTAATTAACTTAAATACGAGGGCTGTCTGATAAATAACCGACCTCAACGTAAAGCTAGCGGTACCTCTGAAAAAAAGTTTCTACTTTAAAGTGTGTATATCATAATTTCTACTCCCCAAAATTTCGGAAATTTATCTTGCGCAACTATCTGTTGACAGTCGTTTTTGTGAGTCTATTTCGGTGATTTCCCCAAAATGGAAAAGATTGAATATCGAGCTGTAATTAAATTTTTATTTTTGAATGGCAATACGCTTTCACAAATCAAAGATGATTTGGACTCTGTGTATGGTGACTCTGCACCATCGTTTATCACCATAAAATTTTGGGCAGATGAATTTAAACGTGGTCGCAGGAGCTTGGAAGATGATGAACGTCCTGGGCGTCCAAAAGCTGTAACCACTAACGATAACATCGCTAAAGTTCATCAATTGGTATTAGACAACCGCCGGATTAAAGTTAAGGAAATAGCTGAGATTATGAAGATGTCAAAAGAACGAGTTTGTCACATATTAAACCAAGATTTGGGCATGAGAAAGCTGTCCGCGCGTTGGGTGCCGCGGTTGCTTACGCTAGACCACAAACGTGCGCGCATGAACATTTCCAGCGCACTGTTGGCTCAGTTTAGAGGCAACACGACCAAGTTTTGGCGCCGATTGATAACTGTAGACGAAACTTGGATTCACCATTATATGCTCGAAACAAAAATCCAATCTAAGCAGTGGATTGAAAAGGGGGAACCGGCCCCAAAAAAACCTAAAGCTGTGTATTCGGCTGGGAAAGTGATGGCGAGTGTTTTTTGGGACAGCCATGGAATTATATTTATTGGCTATCTTGAAAAAGGAAAAACTATAACAGGAGCATACTACGCATCACTTATTGGACAAGCTAAAGGAAGAAATTTCGAAAAATCATCCACATTTGCAAAAAAAGAAAGTCTTGTTCCACCAAGACAACGCACCATCTCACACCTCAACAGTCGCCATGACGAAAGTCCACGAATTGCGGTTCGAACTGCTTGACCATCCACCTTATTCACCGGATCTAGAACCAAGCGACTTTTTTTGTTTCCTCAAATTAAAACTGCGCTCGGCGGCCAGAGATTTTCGTCAAATGAGGAGGAAATCTCTTTCGTGAACTCGTATTTTGCAGACAAAGACGCCAAGTACTATTTGGAAGGGTTGCAGAGATGGGAGCATCGCTGGGAGAAGTGGGTGGAGTTACAAGGAGACTGTGTAGAAAAATGAAAAAAACATTGTGAAAAAGTCGCGTGCATGATGGTTACGTCGGTTATTTATCAGACAGCCCTCGTTTGTTAAACTAATGATTTGAAGCATTTCGATATCGATTGCTAAATGTGTATGTACAACATAATCGACTTTATACCTAAATATAAGATTACGGAATTCTTCCAAATGCACTGCCGTTACGGCTTTATATCAACTTTAATACGTTAAAGAAGGTTAATTAAGTTAAATATGTTAAACTAATGATTTGAAGCATTTCGATATCGATTGCAAAATGTGTATATACAAGAAAATCGATTTTATACCTAAATATAAGATTACGGAATTTTTCCAAATGCACTGCCGTTATGGCTTTATATCAACTTCAATACGTTAAAGAAGGTTAATTAACTTAAATATGTTAAACTAATGATTTGAAGCATTTCGATATCGCTTGCTAAATGTGTATTTACAAGAAAATCGAATTTATACCTAAACATAAGATTACGGAATTCTTCCAAATGTACTGTCGTTATGGCTTTATATCAACTTCAATACGTTAAAGAAGGTTAATTAACTTAAATATGTTAAAATAATGATTTGAAGCATTTCGATATCGCTTGCTAAATGAGTATATACAAGAAAGTCGAATTTATACCTAAATATAAGATAACGGAGTTCTTCTAAATGCAGTGCAGTTATACCGTTAAGGCTTTATGTAGACTTCAGTGCGTTAAAGAAGGTTTATTAACTTAAATATGTTAAACCAGTTATCTGAAGCATTTCGATATCGATTGCGAAATATATATATACAAGAAAATCGACTTTATACCTAAATATAAGATTAGGGAATTCTTCCAAATGTACTGTCGTTAAGCCGCCATGGCTTTGTATCAACTTCAATACGTTAAAGAAGGCTAATTATTTTAAATATGTTAAACTTATGGTTTGAAGCATTTCGATATCGACTGCTTAATGCATATATACCAGAAAATCGACTTTATACCTAAATATGAGACTACGGAATTCTTCCAAATGTACTGTCGTTATGTCGCCATGGCTATATGCCAACTTCAGATCGTTAAAGAAGGTTTATTAACTTAAATATGTTAAGCTTATGAGATGAAGCATTTCGATATCGATTGCTAAATGTGTATATACAACAAAATCGACTTTTTACCTTAATATAAGATAACGGAATTCATCCAAATGCACTGCCGTTTTACCGTTATGGCTTTATGTAAACTTCAGTAAGATAAAGAAGGTTAATTAACTTAAATATGTAAAACTAATGATTTGAAGCATTTCGTTATCGATTACTAAATGTGTATATACAAGAAAACCGACTTTATACCTAAATATAAGACTACGGACTTCTTCTAAATGCACTGCCGTTATGCCGGCATGGCTTTATATCAACTTCAATACGTTAAAGAAGGTTAATTAACTTAAGTATGTTAAACTTATGATTTGAAGCATTTCGATATCGCTTGCTAAATGTGTACATACAAGAAAATCAAATTTATACCTAAATATAAGATAACGGAATTCTTCTAAATGCACTGCCGTTATGCCGTTAAGGCTTTATGTAGACTTCAGTAAGACAGAGAGGGTTAATTAACTTGAATATGTTAAACTAATGATTTAAAGCATTTCGATATCGATTGCTAAATATGTAAATACAAGAAAATTGACTTTATACCTAAATATAAGAATACGGAATTCTTCTAAATGCACTGCCGTTATGCCGTTAAGGCTTTATGTAGACTTCAGTAAGACAGAGAGGGCTAATTAACTTAAATATGTTAAACTAATGATTTGAAGCATTTCGATATCGATTGCTAAATATGTAAATACAAGAAAATTGACTTTATACCTAAATATAAGAATACGGAATTCTTCTAAATGCACTGCAGTTATAACGTTAAGGCTTTTTGTTAACTTCAGTGCGTTAAAGAAGCTTTATTGACTTTAATATATTAAACTAATGATTTGAAGCATTTCGATATCGATTGCTAAATGAGTATATACACAAAAATCGACTTTATATCTAAATATAAGATTACGTAATTCTTCTAAATGCACTGCCGTTATGCCGTTAAGGCTTTTGTAGACTTCAGCAAAATAAAGATGTTTAATTAACTTAAATATGTTAAACTAATGATTTGAAGCATTACGATATCGATTGCTAAATGTGTATATAAAACAAAATCGACTTTATACTTAAATATAAGATTACGGAATTCTACTACATGCACTGCCGTTATGCCGCCATGGCTTTATGTTAACTTCAGTGCGTTAAAGAAGCTTTATTAACTTAAATATATTAAACTAATGATTTGAAGCATTTCGATATCGATTGCTTAATAAGATTACGGAATTCTTCTACATGCACTGCAGTTATACCGTTAAGGCTTTATGAAGACTTCAGTGCGTTTAAGAAGGTATATTAACTTAAATATGTTAAACTAATGATTTGAAGCATGTCGATACAAGAAAATCAACCTTATACCTAAATATAAGATTACGGAATTCTTCTAAATGCACTGTCGTTATGCCGCCATGGCTTTATATCAACTTCAATACGTTAAAGAAGGTTAACTTACTTAAATATGTTAAACTAATGATTTGAAGAATTTCGATATCGATTGCTAAATGTGTATCTACAAGAAAATCGATTTTATATCTAAATATAAGATTACGTAATTCTTCTAAATGCACTGCCGTTATGCCGTTAAGGCTTTTGTAGACTTCAGTAAAATAAAGATGTTTAATTAACTCAAATATAGTAAACTAATGATTTGAAGCATTTCGATATCGATTGCTAAATGTGTATATACAACAGAAGCGACTTTGCACTTAAATATAAGATTACGGAATTCTTCTACATGCACTGCCGTTATGCCGCCGTGGCTTTATGTTAACTTCAGTGCGTTAAAGAAGCTTTATTAACTTAAATATATCAAACTAATGATTTGAAGCATTTCATTATCGGATGCTAAATTTGTATATACAGCAAAATCGACTTTATACTTAAATATAAGATTAAGGAATTCTTCTAAATGCACTGCAGTTATACCGTTAAGGCTTTATGTGAACTTCAGTAAGATAAAGAAGGTTAATTAACATAAATATGCTAAACCAGTTATTTAAGGCATTTCGGTATCCATTGCTAAATGCGTATATACAACAAAATCGAATTTATACCTAAATATAAGATTACGGAATTCTTCTAAATGCACTGTCGTTAGGCCGCCATGGCTTTATATCATCTTCATTACGTTAAAGAAGTTTATTTACTTAAATATACTAAACTAATGATTTGAAGCATTTCGATATTGATTGCTAAATGTGTATGTTCAAGAAAATCGACTTTATACCTAAATATAAGATTACGGAATTCTTCTAAATGCACTGCCGTTATGTCGCCATGGCTTTATGCCAACTTCCGTTCGTTAAAGAAGGTTTATTAACTTAAATATATACCTAAATATAAGATAACTGAATTCTTCTAAATGCACTGCCGTTATGCCGTTATGGCTTTATGTTAACTTCAGTTCGTTAAAGAAGGTTTATTAACTTAAATATGTTAAACTAATGATTTGAAGCATTTCGATATCGCTTGCTAAATGTGTATATACAAGAAAATCGAATTTATACTTAAACATAAGATTACGGAATTCTTCCAAATGTACTGTCGTTATGCCGCCATGGCTTTATATCAACTTCAATACGTTAAAGGAGGTTAATTAACTTGAATATGTTAAACTAATGACTTGAAGCATTTCGATATCGATTGCTTAATGCGTATATTTATACAACAAAATCGACTTTATAACTAAATATAAGATTGCGGAACTCTTCTAAATGAACTGCCGTTATGCCGCCGTGGCTTTATATCAACTTCAATACGTTAAAAAAGGTTAATTAACTTAAATATGTTAAACTAATGATTTAAAGCATTTCGATATCGATTGCTATATGTATATATACAACAAAATCGACTTTATACCTAAATATAAGATAACGGAATTCTTCTAAATGCACTGCCGTTTTGCCGCCATGGCTTTATGTCAACTTCAATACGTTAAAAAGGTTAATTAACTTAAATATGTTAAACGAATGATTTGAAGCATTTCGGTATCGATTGCTAAATGTGTATATACAAGAAAATCGACTTTATACCTTAGTATAAGCTAACGGAGTTCTTCTAAAAAGCTTTATTAACTTAAATATGTTAAACTAATGATTTAAAGCATTTCGATATCGATTGCAAAATGAGTATATACAAAAAAATCGACTTTATACCTAAATATAAGATTACGGAATTCTTCCAAGTGCACTGCCGTTATACCGTTATGGCTTTATCTAAACTTCAGTAAGATTAAGAAGGTTAATTAACTTAAATATGTTAAACTAATGACTTGAAGCATTTCGTTATCGTGTATATACAACAAAATCGACTTTATACCTAAATATAAGATTACGGAATTCTTCCAAATGCACTGCCGTTACGGCTTTATATCAACTTTAATACGTTAAAGAAGGTTAATTAACTTAAATATGTTAAACTAATGATTTGAAGCATTTCGATATCGATTGCAAAATGTGTATATACAAGAAAATCGATTTTATACCTAAATATAAGATTACGGAATTCTTCCAAATGCACTGCCGTTATGGCTTTATATCAACTTCAATACGTTAAAGAAGGTTAATTAACTTAAATATGTTAAACTAATGATTTAAAGCATTTCGATATCGCTTGCTAAATGTGTATTTACAAGAAAATCGAATTTATACCTAAACATAAGATTACGGAATTCTTCCAAATGTAGTGTCGTTATGGCTTTATATCAACTTCAATACGTTAAAGAAGGTTAATTAACTTAAATATGTTAAAATAATGATTTGAAGCATTTCGGTATCGCTTGCTAAATGAGTATATACAAGAAAGTCGCATTTATACCTAAATATAAGATAACGGAGTTCTTCTAAATGCAGTGCAGTTATACCGTTAAGGCTTAATGTAGACTTCAGTGCGTTAAAGAAGGTTTATTAACTTAAATATGTTAAACCAGTTATCTGAAGCATTTCGATATCGATTGCGAAATATATATATACAAGAAAATCGACTTTATACCTAAATATGAGACTACGGAATTCTTCCAAATGTACTGTCGTTATGTCGCCATGGCTGTATGCCAACTTCAGATCGTTAAAGAAGGTTTATTAACTTAAATATGTTAAACTTATGAGATGAAGCATTTCGATATCGATTGCTAAATGTGTATATACAACAAAAACGACATTTTACCTTAATATAAGATTACGGAATTCATCCAAATGCACTACCGTTATACCGTTATGGCTTTATGTAAACTTCAGTAAGATAAAGAAGGTTAATTAACTTAAATATGTAAAACTAATGATTTGAAGCATTTCGTTATCGATTACTAAATGTGTATATACAAGAAAACCGACTTTATACCTAAATATAAGACTACGGACTTCTTCTAAATGCACTGCCGTTATGCCGGCATGGCTTTATATCAACTTCAATACGTTAAAGAAGGTTAATTAACTTAAGTACGTTAAACTAATGATTTGAAGCATTTCGATATCGCTTGCTAAATGTGTACATACAAGAAAATCAAATTTATACCTAAATATAAGATAACGGAATTCTTCTAAATGCACTGCCGCTATGCCGTTAAGGCTTTATGTAGGCTTCAGTAAGACAGAGAGGGTTAATTAACTTGAATATGTTAAACTAATGATTTGAAGCATTTCGATATCGATTGCTAAATATGTAAATACAAGAAAATTGACTTTATACCTAAATATAAGAATACGGAATTCTTCTAAATGCACTGCAGTTATACCGTTAAGGCTTTTTGTTAACTTCCGTGCGTTAAAGAAGCTTTATTGACTTTAATATATTAAACTAACGATTTGAAGCATTTCGATATCGATTGCTAAATGAGTATATACACGAGAATCGACTTTATACCTAAATATAAGATTACGTAATTCTTCTAAATGCACTGCCGTTATACCGTTAAGGCTTTTGTAGACTTCAGCAAAATAAAGATGTTTAATTAACTTAAATATAGTAAACTAATGATTTGACGCATTACGATATCGATTGCTAAATGTGTATATACAACAAAATCGACTTTATACTTAAATATAAGATTACGGAATTCTTCTACATGCACTGCCGTTATGCCGCCATGGCTTTATGTTAACTTCAGTGCGTTAAAGAAGCTTTATTAACTTAAATATATTAAACTAATGATTTGAAGCATTTCGATATCGATTGCTAAATGAGTATATACAATAAAACCGACTTTATACCTAAATATAAGATTACGGAATTCTTCTACATGCACTGCAGTTATACCGTTAAGACTTTATAAAGACTTCAGTGCGTTTAAGAAGGTATATTAACTCAAATATGTTAAGCTAATGATTTGAAGCATGTCGATACAAGAAAATCGACTTTATACATAAATATAAGATAACGTAATTCTTCTAAATGCACTGCCGTTATACCGCGATGGCTTTATATCACCTTCGTTACGTTAAAGAAGGTTAATTATATTAAATATGTTAAACTAATGATTTGAAGAATTTCGATATCGATTGCTAAATGTGTATGTACAAGAAAATCGATTTTTCATCTAAATATAAGATTACGTAATTCTTCTAAATGCATTGCCGTTATGCCGTTAAGGCTTTTGTAGACTTCAGTAAAATAAAGATGTTTAATTAACTCAAATATAGTAAACTAATGCTTTGAAGCATTTCGATATTGATTGCTAAATGTGTATACACAACAGAATCGACTTTGCACTTAAATATAAGATTACGGAATTCTTCTACATGCACTGCCGTTATGCCGCCGTGGCTTTATGTTAACTTCAGTGCAATAAAGAAGCTTTATTAACTTAAATATATCAAACTAATGATTTGAAGCATTTCGATATCGGATGTTAAATTTGTATATACAGCAAAATCGACTTTATACTTAACTATAAGATTAAGGAATTCTTCTAAATGCACTGCAGTTATACCGTTAAGGCTTTATGTGAACTTCAGTAAGATAAAGAAGGTTAATTAACCTAAATATGCTAAACCAGTTATTTGAAGCATTTCGGTATCGATTGCTAAATGCGTATATACAACAAAATCGAATTTATACCTAAATATAAGATTACGGAATTCTTCTAAATGCACTGTCGTTAGGCCGCCATGGCTTTATATCATCTTCATTACGTTAAAGAAGGTTAATTATTTTAAATATGTTAAACTAATGATTTGAAGAATTTCGATATCGATTGCTAAATGTGTATATACAACAAATTCGGCTTTATATCTAGATATAAGATTACGGAATTCTTCGAAATACACTGCCGTTATGCCGTTATGGCTTTATATAAATTTCAGTACGTTAAAGGAGTAAGATTCACTTAAATATTCTAAACTAATGATTTGAAGCATTTCGATATTGATTGCTAAATGTGTATGTACAAGAAAATCGATTTTATACCTAAATAAAAGATTACGGAATTCAGCCAAACATACTGCCGTTATGCCGTTATGGCTTTATGTAAACTTCAGTAAGATAGAGGGGGCTAATTAACCTAAATATGCTAAACCAGTTATATGAAGCATTTCGATATCGATTGTTAAATATGTATATACAAGAAAATCGACTTTATACCTAATTATAAGATAACTGAATTCTTCTAAATGCACTGCCGTTATGCCGTTATGGCTTTATGTTAACTTCAGTTCGTTAAAGGAGGTTTATTAACTTAAATATGTTAAACTAATGATTTGAAGCATTTCGATATCGCTTGCTAAATGTGTATATACAAGAAAATCGAATTTATACTTAAACATAAGATTACGGAATTCTTCCAAATGTACTGTCGTTATGCCGCCATGGCTTTATATCAACTTCAATACGTTAAAGGAGGTTAATTAACTTAAATATGTTAAACTAATGACTTGAAGCATTTCGATATCGATTGCTTAATGCGTATATTTATGCAACAAAATCGACTTTATACCTAAATATAAGATTGCGGAATTCTTCTAAATGAACTGCCGTTATGCCGCCGTGGCTTTATATCAACTTCAATACGTTAAAAAAGGTTAATTAACTTAAATATGTTAAACTAATGATTTAAAGCATTTCGATATCGATTGCTATATGTATATATACAACAAAATCGACTTTATACCTAAATATAAGATAACGGAATTCTTCTAAATGCACTGCCGTTATGCCGCCATGGCTTTATGTCAACTTCAATACTTTAAAGAAGGTTAATTAACTTAAATATGTTAAACGAATAATTTGAAGCATTTCGGTATCGATTGCTAAATGTGTATATACAAGAAAATCGACTTTATACCTTAGTATAAGCTAACGGAGTTCTTCTAAAAAGCTTTATTAACTTAAATATGTTAAACTAATGATTTAAAGCATTTCGATATCGATTGCAAAATGAGTATATACAAGAAAATCGACTTTTTACCTAAATATAAGATTACGGAATTCTTCCAAGTGCACTGCCGTTATACCGTTATGGCTTTATGTAACCTTCAGTAAGATTAAGAAGGTTAATTAACTTAAATATGTTAAACTAATGACTTGAAGCATTTCGCTATCGATTGCTAAAAGTGTATATACAAGAAAATCGACTTTATACCTAAATATAAAATTACGGAATTCTTCTAAATGCACTGCCGTTATGCCGCCATGGCTTTATACTAACTTCAACACGTTAAAGAAGGTTAATTAACTTAAATATGTTAAACTAATGATTTGAAGCATTTCGATATCGATTGCGATATGTATATATACAAGAAAATCGACTTTATACCTAAATATAAGATAACGGAATTCTTCTAAATGCACTGTCGTTATGCCGTTAAGATTTTATGTAGACTTCAGTAAGATAGAGAGGGTTAATTAACTTAAATATGTTAAACTAATAATTGGAAGCATTTCAAAATCGATTGCTAAATAAATATAAATTTCAGTACCTTAAAGAAGTTTAATTTACTTAAATATGCTAAACTAATGATTTGAAACATTTCGATATCGATTGCTAAATTTGTATGTACAAGAAAATCGATTTTATACCTAAGTAAAAGATTGCATAAATCACCCAAATATATACTGCCGTTATGCCGTTATGGCTTTTGTAGACTTCAGTGAGATAAAGAGGATTAATTAACTTAAATATGTTAAACTAATGATTTGAAGCATTTCGATATCGATTGCTGAATTTGTATATACAAGAAAATCGACTTTATACCTAAATATAAGACTACGGAATTCTTCCAAATGTACTAACGTTATGCCGCCATGGCTTTATATCAACTTCAATACGTTAAAGAAGCTTAATTAACTTAAATATGTTAAACTAATGATTTGAAGCATTTCGATATCGCTTGCTAAATGTGTATATAAAAGAAAATCGAATTTATACCCAAACAAGATTACGGAATTCTTCCAAATGTGCTGTCGTTATGCCGCCATGGCTTTATATCAACTTCAATACGTTAAAGAAGGTTAATTAACTTAAATATGTTAAACTAATGATTTTAAGCATTTCGATATCGATTGCTAAATGCGTATATACAACAAAATCAACTTTATACCTAAATATAAGATTAGGGAATTCTTCTAAATGCACTGTCGTTATGCCGCCCTGGCTTTATATCACCTTCATTACGTTAAAGAAGGTTAATTAACTTAAATATGTTAAACTAATGATTTGAAGCATTTCGATATCGATTGCTAAATGTGTAAATATAAGAAAATCGACTATATACCTAAATATAAGATTACGAAATTCTTCTACATGCACTGTCGTTATGCAGCCATGGCTGTATATCACCTTCATTACGTTAAAGAAGTTTAATTTACTTAAATATGCTAAACTAATGATTTGAAGCATTTCGATATCGATTGCTAAATGTGTATATACAAGAAAATCGATTTTATACCCAAATATAAGACTATGGAATCCTTCCAAATGTACAAACGTTATGCCGCCATGGCTTTATATCACCTTCAATACGTTAAAGAAGGTTAATTAACTTAAATATGTTAAACTAATGATTTGAAGCATTTCGATATCGCTTGCTAAATGTGTACATACAAGAAAATCGACTTTATACCTAAATATAAGACTACGGACTTCTTCTAAATGCACTGCCGTTATGCCGCCATGGCTTTATATCAACTTCAATACGTTAAAGAAGGTTAATTTACTTAAATATGCTAAACTAATGATTTGAAGCATTTCGATATCGATTGCTAAATGTGTATATACAAGAAAATCGACTTTATACCTAAATATAAGATTACGGAATTCTTCCACATGTACTGCCGTTATGCCGCCATGGCTTTATATCACTTTCAATACGTTAAAGAAGGTTAATTACTTTAAATATGTTAAACTAATGGTTTGAAGCATTTCGATATCGATTGCTTAATGTGTAAATAAAAGAAAATCGACTTTATACCTAAAAATAAAATTATAACTTTACGAAATTATTCTAAATGCACTGGCGTTATACCGTTAAGGCTTTATGTAGACTTCAGTAAGCTAAAAAGCGTTTATTATCTTAATATGTTAAACTAATGATTTAAAGCATTTCGATATCGATAGCTAAATGCGTATATACAAGAAAATCGACTTTATACCTAAATATGAGATTACGGAATTCTTCTACATGCACTGCCGTTATGCCGCCATGGCTATATGCCAACTTCAGATCGTTAAAGACGGTTTATTAACTTAAATATGTTAAACTTATGAGATGAAGCATTTCGATATCGATTGCATAATGCGAATATACAACAAAATCGGTTTTTTACCTTAATATAATATTACGGAATTCATCCAAATGCACTGCCGTTATACCTTTATGGCTTTATGTAAACTTCAGTAATATAAAGAAGGTTAATTAACTTAAATATGTAAAACTAATGTTTTGAAGCATTTCGTTATTGATTGCTAAATGTGTATATACAAGAAAACCGATTTTATACCTAAATATGAGACAACGGACTTCTTCTAAATGCACTGCCGTTATGCCGCCATGGCTTTATATCAACTTCAATACGTTAAAGAAGGTTAATTAACTTAAATATGTTAAACTAATGATTTGAAGCATTTCGATATCGCTTGCTAAATGTGTACATACAAGAAAATCAAATTTATACCTAAATATAAGATTACGGAATTTATCCAAATGCACTGCCGTTATACCGTTATGGCTTTATGTAAACTTCAGTAATATAAAGAAGGTTAATTAACTTAAATATGTAAAACTAATGATTTGAAGCATTTCGTTATTGATTGCTAAATGTGTACATACAAGAAAACCGACTTTATACCTAAATATGAGACTACGGACTTCTTCTAAATGCACTGCCGTTATGCCGCCATGGCTTTATATCAACTTCAATACGTTAAAGAAGGTTAATTAACCTAAATATGCTAAACCAGTTATTTGAAGCATTTCGATTTCGATTGCTAAATGCGTATATACAACAAAATCGAATTTATACCTAAATATACGATTACGGAATTCTTCTAAATGCACTGTCGTTATGCCGCCATGGCTTTATATCACCTTCATTACGTTAAAGAAGGTTAATTTATTTAAATATGTTAAACTAATGATTTGAAGAATTTCGATATCGATTGCTAAATGCGTATATACAACAAATTCGGCTTTATATCTAAATATAAGATTACGGAATTCTTCGAAATACACTGCCGGTATTCCGTTATGGCTTTATATAAATTTCAGTAGGTTAAAGAAGGTTAATTAACTTAAATATGTTAAACTAATGATTTGAAGATTTTCGATATCGATTGCTAAATGTGTACATACAAGAAAATCGACTATATACCTAAATATAAAATTATAACATTACGGAATTCTTCTAAATGCACTGCCGTTATACCGTTAAGGCTTTATGTAGAATTTAGTAAGCTAAAAAATATTTATTAAGTTAATATGTTAAACTAATGATTTGAAGCACTTCGATATCGATTGCTTAATGCATATATACAAGAAAATCGACTTTATACCTAAATATAAGCTAACGGAATTCTTCTACATGCACTGCCGTTATGCCGCCATGGCTTTATGCACACTTTAGTTCGTTAAAGAATGTTTATTAACTTAAATATGTTAAACTAATGAGTTGAAGCATCTGGATATCGATTGCGAAATATATGTTTACAAGAAAATCGACTTTATACCTAAATATAAGATTACGGAATTCTTCCAAATGCACTGCCGTTATACCGTTATGGCTTTTTGTAAACTTCAGTAAGATAAATAAGGTTAATTAACTTAAATATGATAAACTAATGATTTGAAGCATTTCGTTATCGATTGCTAAATGTGTATATACCAGAAAATCGGCTTTATACCTAAATATAAGATTAAGGAATTCTTCTACATGCACTGCCGTTATGCCGTCATGGCTATATGCAAACTTCAGATCGTTAAAGATGGTTTATTAACTTAAATATGTTAAACTAATGAGTTGAACCATCTCGATATCTATTGCTAAATGTGTATATACAACAAAATCGACTTTATTCCTAGAAATGAGATTACGGAATTCTTCCAAATGCACTGCCGTTATACCGTTATGGCTTTATGTAAACTTCAGTAAGAAAAAGAAGGATAGTTAACTTAAATATGTTAAACCTATGATTTGAAGCATATCGATATAGATTGCTAAATGTGTATATATTTATTTTCTACCTAAATATAAGATTACGGAATTCTTCCAAATGCACTGCCATTATGGCTTTATGTAAACTTCAGTAAGATAAAGAAGGTTAATTAACTTAAATATGCTAAACTAGTTTTTTGAAGCATTTCGATGTCGATTGCAAAATGTGTATATACAAGAAAATCGTGTTTATACCTAAATATGAGATTAGGGAATTCTTCCACATGCGCTGCCGTTATGCCGCCATGGCTTTATGTTAACTGCAGTGCGTTAAAGAAGCTTTATTAACTTAAATATATTAAACTAATGATTTGAAGCATTTCGATATCGATTGCTAAATGAGTATATACAATAAAACCGACTTTATACCTAAATATAAGATTACGGAATTCTTCTACATGCACTGCAGTTATACCGTTAAGACTTTATAAAGACTTCAGTGCGTTTAAGAAGGTATATTAACTCAAATATGTTAAGCTAATGATTTGAAGCATGTCGATACAAGAAAATCGACTTTATACATAAATATAAGATAACGTAATTCTTCTAAATGCACTGCCGTTATACCGCGATGGCTTTATATCACCTTCATTACGTTAAAGAAGGTTAATTATATTAAATATGTTAAACTAATGATTTGAAGAATTTCGATATCGATTGCTAAATGTGTATGTACAAGAAAATCGATTTTTCATCTAAATATAAGATTACGTAATTCTTCTAAATGCATTGCCGTTATGCCGTTAAGGCTTTTGTAGACTTCAGTAAAATAAAGATGTTTAATTAACTCAAATATAGTAAACTAATGCTTTGAAGCATTTCGATATTGATTGCTAAATGTGTATACACAACAGAATCGACTTTGCACTTAAATATAAGATTACGGAATTCTTCTACATGCACTGCCGTTATGCCGCCGTGGCTTTATGTTAACTTCAGTGCAATAAAGAAGCTTTATTAACTTAAATATATCAAACTAATGATTTGAAGCATTTCGATATCGGATGTTAAATTTGTATATACAGCAAAATCGACTTTATACTTAACTATAAGATTAAGGAATTCTTCTAAATGCACTGCAGTTATACCGTTTAGGCTTTATGTGAACTTCAGTAAGATAAAGAAGGTTAATTAACCTAAATATGCTAAACCAGTTATTTGAAGCAATTCGGTATCGATTGCTAAATGCGTATATACAACAAAATCGAATTTATACCTAAATATAAGATTACGGAATTCTTCTAAATGCACTGTCGTTAGGCCGCCATGGCTTTATATCATCTTCATTACGTTAAAGAAGGTTAATTATTTTAAATATGTTAAACTAATGATTTGAAGAATTTCGATATCGATTGCTAAATGTGTATATACAGCAAATTCGGCTTTATATCTAGATATAAGATTACGGAATTCTTCGAAATACACTGTCGTTATGCCGTTATGGCTTTATATAAATTTCAGTACGTTAAAGGAGTAAAATTCACTTAAATATTCTAAACTAATGATTTGAAGCATTTCGATATTGATTGCTAAATGTGTATGTACAAGAAAATCGATTTTATACCTAAATAAAAGATTACGGAATTCAGCCAAACATACTGCCGTTATGCCGTTATGGCTTTATGTAAACTTCAGTAAGATAGAGGGGGCTAATTAACCTAAATATGCTAAACCAGTTATATGAAGCATTTCGATATCGATTGCTAAATATGTATATACAAGAAAATCGACTTTATACCTAATTATAAGATAACTGAATTCTTCTAAATGCACTGCCGTTATGCCGTTATGGCTTTATGTTAACTTCAGTTCGTTAAAGAAGGTTTATTAACTTAAATATGTTAAACTAATGATTTGAAGCATTTCGATATCGCTTGCTAAATGTGTATATACAAGAAAATCGAATTTATACTTAAACATAAGATTACGGAATTCTTCCAAATGTACTGTCGTTATGCCGCCATGGCTTTATATCAACTTCAATACGTTAAAGGAGGTTAATTAACTTAAATATGTTAAACTAATGACTTGAAGCATTTCGATATCGATTGCTTAATGCGTATATTTATACAACAAAATCGACTTTATACCTAAATATAAGATTGCGGAATTCTTCTAAATGAACTGCCGTTATGCCGCCGTGGCTTTATATCAACTTCAATACGTTAAAAAAGGTTAATTAACTTAAATATGTTAAACTAATGATTTAAAGCATTTCGATATCGATTGCTATATGTATATATACAACAAAATCGACTTTATACCTAAATATAAGATAACGGAATTCTTCTAAATGCACTGCCGTTATGCCGCCATGGCTTTATGTCAACTTCAATACTTTAAAGAAGGTTAATTAACTTAAATATGTTAAACGAATAATTTGAAGCATTTCGGTATCGATTGCTAAATGTGTATATACAAGAAAATCGACTTTATACCTTAGTATAAGCTAACGGATTTCTTCTAAAAAGCTTTATTAACTTAAATATGTTAAACTAATGATTTAAAGCATTTCGATATCGATTGCAAAATGAGTATATACAAGAAAATCGACTTTTTACCTAAATATAAGATTACGGAATTCTTCCAAGTGCACTGCCGTTATACCGTTATGGCTTTATGTAACCTTCAGTAAGATTAAGAAGGTTAATTAATATTAATATTATATCGCTTGCTTAATGTGTACATACAAGAAAATCGACTTTATACCTAAATATAAGACTACGGACTTCTTCTAAATGCACTGCCGTTATGCCGCCATGGCTTTATATCAACTTCAATACGTTAAAGAAGGTTAATTTACTTAAATATGCTAAACTAATGATTTGAAGCATTTCGATATCGATTGCTAAATGTGTATATACAAGAAAATCGACTTTATACCTAAATATAAGATTACGGAATTCTTCCACATGTACTGCCGTTATGCCGCCATGGCTTTATATCACCTTCAATACGTTAAAGAAGGTTAATTACTTTAAATATGTTAAACTAATGGTTTGAAGCATTTCGATATCGATTGCTTAATGTGTAAATAAAAGAAAATCGACTTTATACCTAAAAATAAAATTATAACTTTACGAAATTATTCTAAATGCACTGGCGTTATACCGTTAAGGCTTTATGTAGACTTCAGTAAGCTAAAAAGCGTTTATTATCTTAATATGTTAAACTAATGATTTAAAGCATTTCGATATCGATAGCTAAATGCGTATATACAAGAAAATCGACTTTATACCTAAATATGAGATTACGGAATTCTTCTACATGCACTGCCGTTATGCCGCCATGGCTATATGCCAACTTCAGATCGTTAAAGACGGTTTATTAACTTAAATATGTTAAACTTATGAGATGAAGCATTTCGATATCGATTGCATAATGCGAATATACAACAAAATCGGCTTTTTACCTTAATATAATATTACGGAATTCATCCAAATGCACTGCCGTTATACCTTTATGGCTTTATGTAAACTTCAGTAATATAAAGAAGGTTAATTAACTTAAATATGTAAAACTAATGTTTTGAAGCATTTCGTTATTGATTGCTAAATGTGTATATACAAGAAAACCGATTTTATACCTAAATATGAGACAACGGACTTCTTCTAAATGCACTGCCGTTATGCCGCCATGGCTTTATATCAACTTCAATACGTTAAAGAAGGTTAATTAACTTAAATATGTTAAACTAATGATTTGAAGCATTTCGATATCGCTTGCTAAATGTGTACATACAAGAAAATCAAATTTATACCTAAATATAAGATTACGGAATTTATCCAAATGCACTGCCGTTATACCGTTATGGCTTTATGTAAACTTCAGTAATATAAAGAAGGTTAATTAACTTAAATATGTAAAACTAATGATTTGAAGCATTTCGTTATTGATTGCTAAATGTGTACATACAAGAAAACCGAATTTATACCTAAATATGAGACTACGGACTTCTTCTAAATGCACTGCCTTTATGCCGCCATGGCTTTATATCAACTTCAATACGTTAAAGAAGGTTAATTAACCTAAATATGCTAAACCAGTTATTTGAAGCATTTCGATTTCGATTGCTAAATGCGTATATACAACAAAATCGAATTTATACCTAAATATACGATTACGGAATTCTTCTAAATGCACTGTCGTTATGCCGCCATGGCTTTATATCACCTTCATTACGTTAAAGAAGGTTAATTTATTTAAATATGTTAAACTAATGATTTGAAGAATTTCGATATCGATTGCTAAATGCGTATATACAACAAATTCGGCTTTATATCTAAATATAAGATTACGGAATTCTTCGAAATACACTGCCGGTATTCCGTTATGGCTTTATATAAATTTCAGTAGGTTAAAGAAGGTTAATTAACTTAAATATGTTAAACTAATGATTTGAAGATTTTCGATATCGATTGCTAAATGTGTACATACAAGAAAATCGACTATATACCTAAATATAAAATTATAACATTACGGAATTCTTCTAAATGCACTGCCGTTATACCGTTAAGGCTTTATGTAGAATTTAGTAAGCTAAAAATTATTTATTAAGTTAATATGTTAAACTAATGATTTGAAGCACTTCGATATCGATTGCTTAATGCATATATACAAGAAAATCGACTTTATACCTAAATATAAGCTAACGGAATTCTTCTACATGCACTGCCGTTATGCCGCCATGGCTTTATGCACACTTCAGTTCGTTAAAGAATGTTTATTAACTTAAATATGTTAAACTAATGAGTTGAAGCATCTGGATATCGATTGCGAAATATATGTTTACAAGAAAATCGACTTTATACCTAAATATAAGATTACGGAATTCTTCCAAATGCACTGCCGTTATACCGCTATGGCTTTTTGTAAACTTCAGTAAGATAAATAAGGTTAATTAACTTAAATATGATAAACTAATGATTTGAAGCATTTCGTTATCGATTGCTAAATGTGTATATACCAGAAAATCGGCTTTATACCTAAATATAAGATTAAGGAATTCTTCTACATGCACTGCCGTTATGCCGTCATGGCTATATGCAAACTTCAGATCGTTAAAGAAGTTTATTAACTTAAATATGTTAAACTAATGAGTTGAACCATCTCGATATCTATTGCTAAATGTGTATATACAACAAAATCGACTTTATTCCTAGAAATGAGATTACGGAATTCTTCCAAATGCACTGCCGTTATACCGTTATGGCTTTATGTAAACTTCAGTAAGAAAAAGAAGGATAGTTAACTTAAATATGTTAAACCTATGATTTGAAGCATATCGATATAGATTGCTAAATGTGTATATATTTATTTTCTACCTAAATATAAGATTACGGAATTCTTCCAAATGCACTGCCATTATGGCTTTATGTAAACTTCAGTAAGATAAAGAAGGTTAATTAACTTAAACATGTTAAACTAATGATTTGAAGCATTTCGATATCGATTGCTAAATGTGTATATACAAGAAAATCGACTTTATACCTAAATATAAGATTAGGGAATTCTTCCAAATGTACTGTCGTTAAGCCGCCTTGGCTTTGTATCAACTTCAATACGTTAAAGAAGGTTAGTTATTTTAAATAAGTTAAACTTATGGTTTGAAGCATTTCGATATCGACTGCTAAATGTGTAAATACAAGAAAATCGACTTTGTACCTAAATATAAAATTATAACATTACGGAATTCATCTAAATGCACTTCCGTTATACCGTTAAGGCTTTATGTAGACTTCAGTAATCTAAAAAATGTTTATTAACTTAGTATGTTAAAATAATGATTTGAAGCATTTCGATATCGATTGCTAAATGCGTATATACAAGAAAATCGAATTTATACCTAAACATAAGATTACGGAATTCTTCCAAATGTACTGTCGTTATGCCGCCATGGCTTTATATCAACTTCAATACGTTAAAGAAGGTTAATTAACTTAAATATGTTAAACTAATGATTTGAAGCATTTCGATATCGCTTGCTAAATGTGTACATACAAGAAAATCGACTTTGTACCTAAATATAAAATTATAACATTACGGAATTCTTCTAAATGCACTTCCGTTATACCGTTAAGGCTTTATGTAGACTTCAGTAATCTAAAAAATGTTTATTAACTTAGTATGTTAAACTAATGATTTGAAGCATTTCGATATCGATTGCTAAATGTGTATATACAAGAAAATCGACTTTAAACCTAAATATAAGATAACGGAATTCTTCTAAATGCACTGCCGTTATGCCGTTAAGGCTTTATGCTAACTTCAGTTCGTTAAAAAAGGTTTATTAACTTAAATATGTTAAACTAATGATTTGAAGCATTTTGATATCGCTTGCTAAACGTGTATATAAAAGAAAATGGAATTTATACCTAAACATAAGATTACGGAATTCTTCCAAATGTACTGTCGTGTTGCCGCCATGGCTTAATATCAACTTCAATACGTTAAAGAAGGTTAATTAACCTAAATATGTTAAACTAATGAGTTTAAGCATTTCGATATCGATTGCTAAATGCGTATATACAACAAAATCGACTTTATGCCTAAATATAAGATTAGGGAATTCTTCTAAATGCACTGTCGTTATGCCGCCCTTGCTAAATGTGTTTATACAAGAAAACCGACTTTATACCTAAATATAAGACTACGGACTTCTTCTAAATGCACTGCCGTTATGCCGCCATGGCTTTATATCAACTTCAATACGATAAAGAAGGTTAATTAACTTAAATATGTTAAACTAATGATTTGAAGCATTTCGATATCGCTTGCTAAATGTGTACATACCAGAAAATCGACTTTATACCTAAATATAAGATAACGGAATTCTCCTAAATGCACCGCCGTTATGCCGTTAAGGCTTTATGTAGACTTCATTAAGACAGAGAGGGTTAATTAACTTGAATATGTTAAACTAATGATTTGAAGCATTTCGATATCGATTGCTAAATATGTAAATACAAGAAAATCGACTTTATACCTAAATATAAGAATACGGAATTCTTCTAAATGCACTGCAGTTATACCGTTAAGGCTTTATGAAAACGCCAGTGCGTTAAAGAAGGTTTATTAACTTAAATATGTTAAACTAATGATTTGAAGCATTTCGATATCGATTGCTAAATGTGTATATACAAGAAAATCGACTTTATACCTAAATATATGATTACGTAATTCTTTTAAATGCACTGCCGTTATGCCGTTAAGGCTTTTGTAGACTTCAGTAAAATAAAGATGTTTAATTAACTTAAATATAGTAAACTAATGATTTGAAGCATTTCGATATCGGTTTTTAAATGAGTATATACAACAAAATCGACGTTATACCTAAATATAAGATTACGGAATTCTTCTAAATGCACTGCAGTTATACCGTTAAGGCTTTATGAAGACTTCAGTGCGTTAAACAAGGTTTATTAACTTAAATATGTTAAACTAATGATTTGAAGCATGTCGATATCGATTGCTGTATGCGTATATACAAGAAAATCGACTTTATACCTAAATATAAGATAACATAATTCTTCTAAATGCACTGCCGCTATGCTGTTATGGCTTTATATAAATTTCAGTACGTTAAAGAAGGTTAGTTTACTCAAATATGTTAAACTAATGATTTGAGCATTTCGATATCGATTGCTAAATGTGTATGTACAAGAAAATCGATTTTATACCTAAATAAAAGCTTACGGAATTCACCCAAATATTTTGCCGTTATGCCGTTATGGCTTTATGTAAACTTCAGTAAGATAAAGAAGGTTAATTAACCTAAATATGCTAAACCAGTTATTTGAAGCATTTCGATTTCGATTGCTAAATGCGTATATACAACAAATTCGAATTTATACCTAAATATAAGATTACGGAATTCTTCTAAATGCACTGTCGTTAGGCCGCCATGGCTTTATATCACCTTCATTACGTTAAAGAAGGTTAATTATTTTAAATATGTTAAACTAATGATTTGAAGCATGTCGATATCGATTGCTGTATGCGTATATACAAGAAAATCGACTTTATACCTAAATATAAGATAACATAATTCTTCTAAATGCACTGCCGCTATGCTGTTATGGCTTTATATAAATTTCAGTACGTTAAAGAAGGTTAGTTTACTCAAATATGTTAAACTAATGATTTGAGGCATTTCGATATTGTTTGCTAAATGTGTATGTACAAGAAAATCGATTTTATACCTAAATAAAAGATTACGGAATTCTCCCAAATATACTGCCGTTATGCCGTTATGGCTTTATGTTCACTTCAGTAAGATAAAGAAGGTTAATTAACCTAAATATGCTAAACCAGTTATATGAAGCATTTCGATATTGCTAAATGCCTATATACAAAAAAATCAAACTTATACCTAAATATAAGATTACGGAATTTTTCTAAATGCACTGTCGTTATGCCGCCATGGCTTTATATCACCTTCATTACGTTAAAGAAGGTTAATTAACTTAAATATGTTAAATTAATGATTTGAAGATTTTCGATATCGATTGCTAAATGTGTAAATACAAGAAAATCGACTATATACCTAAATATAAGATTACGGAATTCTTCTACATGCACTGTCGTTATGCCGCCATGGCTTTATATAACATTCATTACGGTAAAGAAGGTTAATTAACTTAAATATGTTAAAATAATGATTTGAAGCATTTCGATATCGATTGCTAAATGTGTATGTACAAGAAAATCGATATTATACCTAAATAAAAGCTTACGGAATTCACCCAAATATACTGCCGTTATGCCATTATGGCTTTATGTAAACTTCAGTAAGATAAAGAAGATTAATTAACCTAAATATGCTAAACCAGTTATTTGAAGCATTTCGATATCGATTGCTAAATGCGTATATACAACAAAATCGAATTTATACCTAAATATAAGATTAGGGAATTCTTCCAAATGTACTGTCGTTAAGCCGCCATGGCTTTGTATCAACTCCAAAACGTTAAAGAAGGTTTATTAACTTAAATATGTTAAACTAATGAGTTGAACCATCTCGATATCTATTGCTAAATGTGTATATACAACAAAACCGACTTTATTCCTAGATATAAGATTACGGAATTCTTCCAAATGCACTGCCGTTATACCGTTATGGCTTTATGTAAACTTCAGTAAGAAAAAGAAGGATAATCAACTTAAATATGTTAAACTAATGATTTGAAGCATATCGATATCGATTGCTAAATGTGTATATATTTACTTTATACCTAAATATAAGATTACGGAATTCTTCCAAATGCACTGCCGTTATGGCTTTATGTAAACTTCAGTAAGATAAAGAAGGTTAATTAACTTAATTATGCTAAACCAGTTATTTGAAGCATTTCGATATCGATTGCAAAATGTGTATATACAAGAAAATCGACTTTATACCTAACTATAAGATTACGGAATTCTTCCACATGTACTGGCGTTATGGCTTTATATCAACTTCAATACGTTAAAGAAGGTTAATTAACTTAAATGTGTTAAACTAATGATATGAAGCGTTTCGATATCGTTTGCTAAATGTGTATTTACAAGAAAATCGAATTTATACCTAAACATAAGATTACGGAATTCTTCCAAATGTACTGTCGTTATGGCTTTATAGCAACTTCAATACGTTAAAGAAGGTTAATTAACTTAAATATGTTAAACTAATGATTGGAAGCATTTCGATATCGATTGCTAAATGCGTATATACAAGAAAATCGAATTTATACCTAAACATAAGATTACGGAATTCTTCCAAATGTACTGTCGTTATGACGTTAAGGCTTTATGTAGACTTCAGTAAGACAGAGAGGGTTAATTAACTTGAATATGTTAAACTAATGATTTGAAGCATTTCGATATCGATTGCTAAATATGTAAATACAAGAAAATCGACTTTATACCTAAATATAAGAATACGGAATTCTTCTAAATGCACTGCAGTTATACCGTTAAGGCTTTATGAAGACGTCAGTGCGTTAAAGAAGGTTTATTAACTTAAATATGTTAAACTAATGATTTAAAGCATTTCTATATCGATTGCTAAATGTGTATATACAAGAAAATTGACTTTATACCTAAATATGAGGTTACGGAATTCTTCTACATGCACTGCCGTTATACCGCCATGGCTTTATGTAAACTTCAGTAAGAAAAAGAAGGATAATTAACTTAAATATGTTAAACTAATGGTTTGAAGCATATCGATATCGATTGCTAAATGTGTATATATTTACTTTATACCTAAATATAAGATAACGGAATTCTTCCAAATGCACTGCCGTTATGGCTTTATGTAAACTTCAGTAAGATAAAGAAGGCTAATTAACTTAATTATGCTAAACCAGTTATTTGAAGCATTTCGATATCGTTTGCAAAATGCGTATATACAAGAAAATCGACTTATAAGGTCTAACTATAAGATTACGGAATTCTTCCACATGTACTCTCATTATGGCTTTATATCAACTTCAATACGTTAAAGAAGGTTAATTAACTTAAATATGTTAAACTAATGATTTGAAGCATTTCGATATCGATTGCTAAATGCGTATATACAAGAAAATCGAATTTATACCTAAACATAAGATTACGGAATTCTTCCAAATATACTGTCGTTATGCCGTTAAGGCTTTTGTAGACTTCAGTAAAATAAAGATGTTTAATTAACTTAAATATAGTAAACTAATGATTTGAAGCATTTCGATATCGATTGCTAAATGTGAATATACAATAAAATCGACTTTATAATTAAATAAAAGATTACGGAATTCTTCTACATGCACTGCCGTTATGCCGCCATGGCTTTATGTTAACTTCAGTGCGTTAAAGAAGCTTTATTAACTTAAATATATTAAACTAATGATTTGAAGCATTTCAATATCGATTGCTAAATGAGAATATACAACAAAATCGACTTTATACTTAAATATAAGATTACGGAATTCTTCCAAATGCACTGCGGTTATACCGTTAAGGCTTTATGAAGACTTCAGTGCGTTAAAGAAGGTTTATTAACTTAAATATGTTACACTAATGATTTGAAGCATTTCGATATCGATTGCTGTATGCGTATATACAAGAAAATCGACTTGATACCTAAATATAAGATAACGTAATTCTTCTAAATGCACTGCTGCTTTGCTGTTATGGCTTTATATAAATTTCAGTACGTTAAAGAAAATTAGTTTACTCAAATATGTTAAACTAATGATTTGAGCATTTCGATATCGATTGCTAAATGTGTATGTACAAGAAAATCGATTTTATACCTAAATAAAAGATTACGGAATTTTTCTAAATGCACTGTCGTTATGCCGCCATGGCTTTATATCACCTTCATTACGTTAAAGAAGGTTAATTTATTTTAATATGTTAAACTAATGATTTGAAGAATTTCGATATCGATTGCTAAATGCGTATATACAACAAATTCGGCTTTATATCTAAATATAAGATTACGGAATTCTTCGAAATACACTGCCGGTATGCCGTTATGGCTTTATATAAATTTCAGTAGGTTAAAGAAGGTTAATTAACTTAAATAT
>JAPZAG010001187.1:0-37764 GCA_027475135.1 Bactrocera correcta | reverse complement strand
AGGGCAGCCTCCTTCAGAGTAGTGACCATTCACTCAGATAGCAGAGCAGCGATACTAGCATTGACTCATTATCAGTGTGTTCAGAGTTGGTCAAGGAGTGCCGAGGTTACCGTTATCGACTATCTTTGTAATAAGACTGGTATGGGTGCCAAGCCACAACGGAATCACAGAAAATTGCGCTGTTTTTTGCAAAAACCTTTTGGCCCAAGATCAATCGGAAGAGATTTAAATAAGGCTAGCTTCTTCTCAGTTGTGGGGCTTTTAATGGGTCAATGCCCTATCGGAATCTATGCTGTAAGATTCGCAGTCTTACCAGACTCCATCTGAAGGGGCTGTACGGAAAAAGATAAGGTGGAAGCAAGTCGTGGCTGGGAGGTCAAGGCTTAAACACATGGAATACAGGGTTATTCTTCTCTACTCTCGTCACAAAGGAGTACATATACATTGTAGTTCAGGTACGATCTTTGATCAGCCATCTAATCTAACCTCAAAGACGAATTACATATACTGTTGTAGGCTTAAAGAATTGAAATTGTGATGACCACACCACATTGCTAAGCTGACGTTACTAAAGCACTGATATTTATAGATGTATTTTAGAGTAGTAGTATGTTGGTAAAAAACCGACAATTAGGAATTGTCTGCGCCGTTCTCTAACGATCTCCCCAGTGATTTTGATCTTTCCAGCTAAACTACTGGCAATAATTTTAATGATTTGCTTATTTCTTGATTTTAAATTCAAACTAGCCCAAAGGCTAACATGTGGCTTACACTTGAAGACCCAATGGATCTCATGAAATATTGCAAAATAGTCGCCAGGACTCCGATATAATCAAAATCACTGCAAATTAAGTGGAAATTGTTGGCGCATTTAAGAAAAAATTAGAAATCGAACGGATGTAAGTGTCTAAACTGTACTGCTTCGCTGACAGCTCGTCTAAATTATTGCCATTTTTAGGCTGCTTAATATGCGCACTATAACTTAGCCCTGAAATGCAGTTCATACAATTTAAATTATGGACGTTAAATTTTTCACATGAATACTATATTGACATGGATTTTTGAAATTGTGCAGCACCTCATAATTGGATAACGCAGCAGGCCTTCGCTTGTTTTCATCTGCCGCAAGATTAGAAGACGTCCTTTTGGCGTCAACGCAAATTTCAATTAAAATTCAACACTCGCACTAGTCATATATTTTCAAACTTCTGCAGCGATTTTCGTGGTCAAAAGCGATCTTAGCTGGTTGCTTCTACAGAGATCAAACCATATAAAGTGAAAACAAGATCAGATAATGTCACGTAGCAAAGCGACAACTTCGAAAAAACATATTCTATGGTATTTGTATGTAAGTATGTATGTTAGATGTCAGTCATTACTATCTGATATTGTCTTTATTATTTTTATATTTTTGTAGCATGCATTACATAAATAATTTGAAATCAACACTCTCGTTTTCGATTTGATAAATGGATCCTGGCATTCTCATGTTGCAACAATTCCACTAAATTAGTATTCAAAATTACGATTTAGTGCTTCCTTACTTTCATAGGCGCGTGCATAAACATATGTACATATTATAGTCAAGGTATATGTACAGTGTCGGTGGAAAAGTAGCAGTGTGGTAAAAAATTTAATATATGTGACCTGGTCTGCGAAAAGAGGGCTTAGGTGTCAAAAAATCAATTTTTTTAATTTTTTTTTTTCAATTTTTTATTTTTATTTTTGGACACCTAAGCCCCCTTTTCGTAGACCAGGTCACATATGTTATTAAAAGATAAATTTAACTACATCTTCTGAACACTCAGAGGGATTGGCGGACGGGAAAGTTTTGGAGGATTTGGCAGGCAAAGATCTACTATAAGCTGCTCCTTTTTTCGGCCAAACTCTTAATTAGGATTTCTAGTTTCAACAACGAGACCATTTGAAGGCAGAAATCGCCCAGAAGCGTGTCACTTTGGACAATAGTAGATCAAGTCCAGGCTATATACATCGATACTAACTCGTCAGTACTTCGGAGTGCCTAGTTACGAGCTTATTATGCATACACCTTATGGTTCGAAACTGACACCAAGTGGTTACAATTCAAAATTTACCTAAAGAAAAGCTCGGGAAAATAGTTTTTTGGTTATAGACTCGACGGTTCTCACGAGACTGGCATTATTAAATTATCTTCAAAATGGCAACAAGTTATCGAATAAAATGGTACGTATTTGACCTAAATCAAATAAAGCTAACTAAGCTAAACGTAATTTCAATTTATTGCAAAAACAAGAACAAAGGTAACTTCCGTTGCATCGAAGCTGTAATACCCTTCACAAATACAACCAATGACCTGATTTTGATCGTTCAGCTTGTGTGGCTATATGCCAGTGGTCCAATATCGGCGGTCTTGATAAATGAAGAGGTTTTTGGGGAGAAAAGAGCAAATACAAAATTTCAGATCGATATCTCGAAAGTGTCGGGTATATAAAGATTAAAGAACGCACGATGGTCTTTTACGGCCCCCACATGATTTTAATCCAAAAAATTATACAAAATTAAGATCAGATTAGGTTAGTCTAGTAGGCTTATGACGTATGCATAAACCAGTTTTGGTCCTTTGTGATACCAGATGGACTTCAGTTTCTAGGTCCATGAAGAGTACTGCGCTTGATGCGTATTTCAATAAACTCTGTGGCCTCACTAATGAAAGCTTTTTCGTGGAGTCCCCAGATGCTTAAACCATAACTTGGCCAAGACGGGACAAGTGCACAAAATATGCTCAATTGTTTACCTATTCACTCGCTCTGAAGTTCGACAACTTTCTCGATTCGTCAGCTCCATTTTTTCGATGCTCATGTGTCATGTCGCAGTTTTGCACCCAGATAGCTCATTCCATCGTGATTTTACTTTTTTTTACCATGCTTCTGTCTAGATCGTCGTATAGACAATGAATGGGTTTTCCAATGTTGATCACATTATTGGATGTGAGCCGTACACCACTCCTGGCAGTCTCGGTCACTATCTCGTTGCTGTCAATGCCTTTGTGACCAGGCACCCAGTAGAAGTGATGTCGCTTGCTTCTGACAACACTTTCCACTTGTGGCCAGATTCCCAAGACAATTTTGATCGAAATACGATACGAGGTTACTACCTTGATTGCTGTTTTGGTTTTGTATTTTATTATTGATTTATTTTATATGTAAGTTTTTGCGTGTGTTTTTATTTATTTAAATAGTAAATGAAATTTAATTATATAGATGTTTACTCTGAAGTTGCCTGCTGGTGCCAGCTCCTTGGCTTTTGTAACAGCAAAGACCTCGGCTTGGAATATACTGCAGTGGTCCGGCAGTTTAAAATGCTGCCTTATTTCTATCTCTGGACCGTCTATCCCCGCATCAAATTCATCCTGCATCCTGCAAGCCATTCGTATAAATTATTATATTACATTAGAAGTACAATTTCTCGACCTTTTTCGTGTGGACTGAGGTTAAGAGGGTGGTTTATTTGCCTAGGCTCAGCGCTACTGAAGCATTCTGAAAGTTTTTGTCAGCATTCCTGGTACAAAGTATTTGAAAAAAGTGCCAGAGCCTGGCTGACTCGTTTTTAAGGCCCTGTTGAACTAAGTAATCATTACATCGAACAAAAATGAACTTAAAATTCACCGGGTTTAATATTGAAATTCGCATTCTCAGTTTGCCATGAACGTGTCTGTCGATTTCTAGAAAGTTTTATTGAAGTCTTCATTTCAGAGTACTATTATTTTAATGTGCACTGTACAATGTAGTCTCATCCATGTACCCACAAACTATATAAAATATATTCCAGCACAGACATTGCAATATTGTTGACATTTTATATTTGATTTGATAAAATACCATTGAATCATTCCTGGAATAAATACGACAAACAATTACAGACAAATGAGCGAAGGCGACATGCAGCCACAATCCAGTGAACTTCGCCGCCTAAGAGGACACCTTCGGCTGGAAATGGATTCTGTTTTATTTTAAGTAATATCTACAACAAAAACAAAAAAGGAACTTATCTCAAATAACACAAATATTTGTATAAACACATTTTATTTTTCTAATCACGTGCATGCTATAAATTCTCAACCAAAAAGGCAGCACAGCAAACGCTGAGAACCACAGTCGCACCTCAGTGACCAGCATGTTTGCGGAGCTCGTCGAACGCGCGAACCAGTTTGAGCCCGGCTAACAAGATGTGGCGCATACCTACCCCCCGCTAACGTGGACACGCCACTGAGGCAGGCAACAAGTGCAAGGAGTTCAGTTAAGTACTTAATATTATGCATATTTCATATAATAACTTTTATAAATTAAATAATTTCTCATTTTTTATCTCGTTAATTTATATTGTATGTGTGTGCGTGCGTTCGTTTGCAAGTGATTGTTAAAGGAGTCAAGCATTTAACGCTGCCTAATTTTGTTGTGCCGCATAACGTTATAATCGGTGGCATGTAATAATATGGATTTCATGTGGTGTGAATTTTGCGCTTAAAAGAGGCCGCAAAACACGTTGATAGCCTGAAAGGAATTGGAATTGAAAGCTTTTAAGTTGCCACATACACACACACGCACAGGCGTAGATGCACACACGTCCGAATGGTCATTAAGTTTCAATGGCAGAATATGTCATGGCAACGAAGACAACCGCAGCGGTAGAAGACATCTTATACATATGTATATACAAATATACACACATGCACTCATTTATGCACACACATTTATGTGGAATATATGTGGCGGTGTCTGAAGCAAAAAATCACTGCAGGCCGACAGGCAGAGTAATCAAGCGGTACTTATGAAACCGCATTTCAAAGCTAATTTTGTTCGCAAAAAAGCCGAAAGCAACAACAAAGGGCAGTAATGCAACCAGTCCAAACCGCAACTACAGCGACAATGCAAAATTACTTCATTCACAACAACAAACGTTCGAAAGGGGGGTACGATGCAAGCGGCTGGCGACCAATAAAATGTTGTAAGTCAGAGTTAAGAAGCCAATAAAGTGAGTTCAAGTGGGCAGGTAGGGTGCGGCAAGGGTCTTCAAGTTATGCCATCATAGTACTGTGGCATGCATGCTACATGCGTATGCTCCTCTGCGCCCCGCAAGAATCGCCTCGATTACTTTGATTTGCTGAAATTTTCCCACAAAACAGGTTCAATCATTCATGTGACCAGTGCAGATTTATTAATTGAAGTCGGTGGTATGATTCTCAATATTACAGACAGTATGTCGTTCTTGTGTTTCAAAAGCGGCCTATTTCGAAAGGAAATAACCGGGATAAGCTATTAGCCAGTACTCGTCATGGTAGAAGTGGGAGCCAATTTAAGCTTGTCGAATTTTATTGAGAAAGACCTCCACTCTCAAACGAACTGGTTTCAAAATTGGTGATCATTTTACAACCCATTTTTAGTAACCGCGACGAAGCCAGAACTCGGTCACGAATGGCGAATTCCTTTTCATTAGTAGGGTTTTTTACGTAGCGGGTCCCAAACCCAGCGCACAGCAGTGGGGAGAGGATGTTTCGCCTTCTCACTTTAGCTCGCCTTCAAACGGATGTTTTTTGGCTACCCAGAGGATACTTGGTCTATGACCGGAAGTCGAGAGCTACTTGAGCCCTATTTAAGAATCGTTTATGGCTACTCCCAAGTGAATGGCGCTCAGAGAACTTTCCTCATTTGCCTGAACTTTTACTCATAGTCCCATCTTTACTTTGATGAAGAGCAATTCGGGGGATATAGAATTTAATTACACAGCCCGACAAAATTAAAAAAAAAGTTCTGCTTCTTTGAATTTATCAACTGATTCTAGCTAATTTTGGCGAGCTGAATTCAAGTCTGTAATCAGTTTGTCTCTATCTGCTCTATAAAGATATAGCTTTTTTATACCCTACACTTAACTTATGACTTGAAAAAAAAAAAATAAAAAAGCTATAACTTGAAAACTAGAGCTGATACACTGAAGCTGAAACTGATTACAGATTTGATGCGCTGAAAGGAACTCAAAATGTGTTAGCCATATTTAAGAGGTAAGATCACTTTCAAGAATAAAACCGAGTTAGTTCGTTAGAGGCCTTATAAAAACTAAGATCTCTTGAAGATCTAAACCAGCCAGATCGGCGTTGAATAATTGTTTCTTCGAACTGAATCAATTTTCTAATAAAAATTTTTCCATAACAGAAGTATTTAAGTGGCACAAAACCTTCAGTGAAAGTTTTGAAGTCATCGACATCTATTAATGACGATAACATCAAGCAAGTTAATGAAACAGTACTTTTACTAAAAGACATAGTTTTTTTGCAAAACCCACGTCGAGTAAAAGTCGCAAAACCGATGCTTCACAACGTAGCTGAGAACTCCAAATTCTTCAAAAGCATTATTACTGGTGGAAGGTTTCCAATATATCGTCGAGCTGTCTAAAAATCAAGATGTACCGAAGCCGACAAAGCCAAAATGGCTAAAGGCACTCAAGGCCTCTAAACACTTTTCATAAGCACTTTTTGTAATGACTTTCTAATCCCTCAGCAAATTTGGTTTTATCTCTACGATCGACTGAAAACGGGTTCCATTCCGATAATTGTTGACTTTTTTGCTCATAAACCCATGTATTCGGAAGGGATCGGAATTCGCACGATCAAGCATGTCCAAAGATACCTGCTTACAATCCTCTTTTTGAAAAAAATTAAGCTTTATCGGGGCAAGTCGAGCAAGGACGCGTTTCATACTCAAAATATCCACAACAATCATTCGAACGGACACGCGAGAGATATCGAGATCTCTTGCCTTCTCTCTAACACTTACCTGACGATTTTCAAGCGCCATATCGAAGGTCTTCCAGAACGAGGCATGTCTTCAATGATCTCTCGAGCGTCTTTGAAGGCTTTCTACCACTCGTAGGATTGTGTTTTTAATCAGCGTAAGTCTTTTCCAAAATTGGCAATGATTCCGCACACGAAATTCGGCTAGAAATACCAAATTTGAGACAAATTCTCTGTTCGATATTGTAATCCCTTGTAAAAATCGCAACGCACTACTGAGGGATACCGACTTAAGTAGCTCCTGTAGACAAACTGATTGACATGTCGGCATTTGGCATAGTAATTAAGGACAGTTCTATCAACTTAGCAAAATACAATTTTTTAATGCCGTGAACATGGTATATTAAGTTTGTCACGAAGTTTGTAACACCCAGAAGGACGCGTCGGATACCCTATAGTGTATACGTATAAATGATCAGTATGTTCAGCTGGGTCGATTTAGTCCGTCTGTCTGTTTGTCCGAATGTCCGTCTTTCCATCCGTCTGTCTGTATATATACGAACTAGTCCCTCAGTTTTTAAGATATCGTTTTGAAAATTTTCAAACGTCAATTTCTCCTCAAGAATCTGCTCATTTGTCGGAACTGCCGATATCGAACCATTATAGCATATGGCTGCCATACAAACTGAACTATCGGAAAAAGTTCTTTTAGGGAAAACTTTCACATTTGACAATGTATCTTCACAAAAGTTGGCACATGTTATTTTCTAAGATAATAATATTATATACGAAGAAATTGTTCAGATCGGCCTACTAAAACATATAGCTGTCATACAAACTGAACTATCGGAAAAAAGTTCTTGTAAGGAAAACTTTTGCATTTGGCAAGATATATTGACGAAATTTGGTATAGGTTATTTTCTAAGGCAAGAATGTAATCTCCGAAGAAATTGTTCAGATCGGTTAACTATAGCATATAGCTGTCATACAAACTGAATGGTCGGAATCAAATGCATGCATGGGAAACTTCCTCATTTGACAATATATCTTTACGAAATTTGGTATGAGTTATTGTTCATAGAAATAATGTAATATCGGAAAAAATTGCTCAGATCGGCTTACTATAGCATATAGCTGCCATACAAACCGAATGATCGGAATCAAGGGCTTGTATGGAAAACTTTCGCATTTGATGTGGTCTATTCACGAAGGTTGCTTAAGGTAATAATATCATCCGAAAAAAATATTCTGATCGGATTACTATATCATATAGCTTCCGTATAAACTGAACACATATGTAGTTACCAAAAGAAATGCACCTGTGAAGGGTATGTTAGCTTCGCTGCAGCCGAAGTTAAATTTTTTCTTGTTTGAAATATCATTTACTCGGGGAATTTAATTTCAATTTCCGGGTGTTTTTTTCACAATTTATATCTATTTAGGTTGTTTAGAAAGAATGAAGGATTAGTTCACTGAAATTTGTATTAATTTCTTAGGAAATTAGAAATTCCAACGAAACCTGTCTGTTTTGTGAAAGTTGTGTATTCTGAGTTCAGAGCCCACCAAAAAACTCTTTTCTTTAATGTAATAATGTAAATTCTTGCTTTGAATCTAACACACAGTTTACGAAATCTTCGTTAAACTCTAGCAGATATTTATGATATTGAGATATTCCGCAGGAAAACATTTGGTGGCATTATAGTTCTTTTTCAGCACACTGAATGCTGACAGCCATTCATAATTTCTAAATTAATCCGTGTTATCCTGATTGAATGCCAGCGGCACATCCGTTGGAAGCATGACTTAATCCCTATCTAGTGCATTCATTTCAGCAAGCCGCAAATTGGCGTAACGCCTGTGTGGTCAAACCAGACAGTACTTGGCAGAACCGTTATATAATTATTGGCAAATAGACAGGAAGACTTCCTCATTATGTTGCTGTATCAATAGCTGTCATGTTGCTTCTCCTCTAACCTGTCGTCGATTACACCCTCGAGATTTCTGACAATTCCATTACATTATTAACTACCGCACACTTTTTGTTGTCCCATTCAACAGATTATTAACAATATAGCAATTTTCGTTTTCCGCACATTGTTATTGCAAATGGCTTTGTGCAATTATTGACAGTTATAAATCCAACAACTGTGATTTGCTTTCGTGCGCAATCAACTGTAGCATATCCTGCGCTTCCGATCCACGCCTGCGCCGAACGTCGTCGACGCAAATGTATTTATCTTCAAGCACACACACGTAACCCAATGTGTATGGGTGTATGTGGGTAGGTCCAAGTATAAAGTATGAGAATTGCGACGGTTATGAGCTCCGAGTACGTGTGGCCTTTTTGCTCACTCGTCCGTCCAACTACTTTCATAAATGATCGTATATGTATGTATGTAGTCGCTTATTGCTTTATTGTTTACTTTGCTTATAGCTATTTTACTTGCTGTTTATTTCCAATTATTTGCACTTGTACGTGTGTGTTCTTTGTTAAATTTGTACGTTATTCTTCCTTTAGCTGTATCTTCGCTTTTCCTTTGTTTTTGTTTTTTGTGCGCTTTGTCTCGTTGTCCGCCTTTTTTATCCTTCAATGAACACGTTTCATGTGCGTAGGAGTTTTTTTATGTGTTGCCTTGGTTAATCACTTGTGGCATGATCACTTGTTGTGTGGCATGCTCTTATGCATACACGTCTGTATGTATGTGTTTGTGCAAGTATTTACCGATATGTGTTGCATTTTGCTTTGCTCAAAGCAAAGGCCCGTAATAAGAAAGACTTTGGTGGTTATATTTCAGCAATTCATGGGTTACACAATCAAGTTAATCAATATGTTGCAGATCTTTGTTGCAAACACGTTCAAATTGTTTTATGATTCAAGGGTGGGGCTGTGAGTAGATATGTATGCCATCTATCCTTTATTTGGCAGGCAATTTGTTGTGTTGACGTATAGCTATTTATAAAAAGTCTCCTTTTTGCTGAGGAATTAAACCATTTTTATAGTTCAAGTTTCTCAAGTGCCAAGCTAAAATTCTGGAGGCATCTATAACCTCAAAACGTAAGCTCATTATAGATTAATGTGGGCATCGCCAAGTGGCAGAACTTCATAAACTACAATAACAGAAGAATTTTGAAAGTGTTAGATTTCCAGGGTTCTATAGCTAAGACCTTCAATCAGCATTTTCAAAAATTTATATTATGTATACATATTAATTACTATTATATAAAAAAAAATTCCCTGTAAATTTTAGCCCTTAATCTTAACATTAAGAACTGGACCAAGGCATGTAAAAATTTTCCATAGGAAATGCTCTACAATCGAGATTTTTTATCTTTAAATTCCTACAGATCAGAGGTATTTATGGATCCACTTTGACCTTAGATGCATATTTCTCAAAATTTTTCACTCTACAAAAGTGCCCAGTGCAACAAAGTCGTAACTCACACCGGCGAGGTAGTACGGGGCTCTAAACCTGATTTTTACATAAAATTCGCATTTTTTTGAATATAGTATATCTCCTAAATGAAAGGAGCTTTAGAAAAAATGTTCATTACAAACTTTTAGGAAATTTTATTTGCCACAAAATAGGTTCGAGGTCAAAATCGCTATCATTAATGCTTCTCGAGAACTCAGCAGCTCACGACTTCCGGTCTTTGACCAAGTATCCTCTGGGTAGCCTAAGAACATCCGTTTGAAGGCGAGCTAAAGTGAGAAGGCGAAACATTCCCTACTTAGGGTTGTGCGCTGGGTTTGGGACCCGCCACGTAAAAAAACACCCCCAGTGAATAGTCACAAACAGCCTCGGATGAGAGACCCCCCTTTTGATGACGACCATGGCAAACGAATTAAGGACTATGATTTGAGGGCATGCACCTGGAATGTCCGGTCCCTTAATTGGGAAGGTGCCGCTGCCCAGCTGGTAGATGTCCTCGTAAAGATAAAGGTTGACATCACCGCCGTCCAAGAAATGCGATGGAGGGGACAAGGACAGAGACGAGTAGGTCCTTGTGACATTTACTACATCGGTCATATAAAGGAGCGCAAGTTTGGTGTTGGATTTGTGGTGGGAGAGAGACTCCGTCGCCGAGTACTATCATTCACTACGGAGAATGAACGTCTAGCCACAATCCGCATCAAAGCGAGGCTCTTCAACATATCGCTAATTTGCGCCCACGCCCCGACGGAAGAGAAGGACGATGTGACCAAAGATCCCTTTTTATGAGTGCTTGGAGCGCACTTATGAGAGATGCCCCCGCCACGATGTCAAAATCGTGCTTGGCGACTTCAATTCCAGGGTGGGCAAAGAAGGTATCTTTGGCACTACGGTCGGTAAATTTAGCCTCCACGAGGAAACATCCCCAAATGGGCTGAGGCTGATCGACTTCGCCGGGGCGCGAAATATGGTTATCTGTAGTACTGGATTCCAGCATAAGAAGATACATCAAGCTACCTGGCTGTCTCCGGATCGAAAAACCACCAACCAGATCGATCATGTTGTGAAAGACGGAAGACACGTCTCCAGTGTTTTAGATGTGCGTGCGCTCCGAGGTCCTAACATCGACTCGGACCACTATATTGTTGCAGCCAAAATTCGCACCCGCCTCTGTGCAGCAAAAAACGCACGCCAACAAACACAAGGATGGTTCGACGTCGAGAAGCTGCAATCACAACAGACAGCCGAACGTTTTTCTACTCGGCTTGCACTCCTGCTCTCTGAGAGCACTCGTCAACAACTCGGTATAAGGGAACTGTGGGACGGCATTTCAAACTCCTTACGTACAGCTGCAACCGAAATCATTGGTTTTCGGAAAGTGCAAAAGAACAGCTGGTACGACGAGGAGTGCCGTGTCGCAGCGGAGAGAAAACAGGCTCCCTACCTCGCAACGTTACGATCGACCACAACACGTGCCGGATGGGATAGATACCGAGAGTTGAAGAGGGAAGCGAGACGCATTTGTAGACAAAAAAAGAAAGAGGCCGAAATGCGTGAGTACGAAGAGCTTGATAAGCTGGCCGACAGGGGTAATGCTCGAAAATTCTACGAAAAGATGCGGCGGCTTACAGAAGGTTTCAAGACCGGAGCATACTCTTGTAGAACCCCCCAAGGTGATCTAGCCACCGATGCCCGGAGCATACTTAAATTATGGAGGGAACACTTCTCCAGCCTGCTGAATGGCAGTGAACGCACAACACCAGGAGAAAGCGAACCCGATACCCCAATCGATGACGATGGAGCAGACGTTCCATTGCCGGACCATGAAGAAGTTCGAATAGCAATTGCCCGCCTGAAAAACAACAAAGCGGCAGGGGCCGATGGATTGCCGGCCGAGCTATTCAAACACGGCGGCGAAGAGCTGATAAGGTGCATGCATCAGCTTCTTTGCAAAATATGGTCGGACGAATGTATGCCCAACGATTGGAATTTAAGTGTGCTATGCCCAATCCACAAAAAAGGAGACCCCACAATCTGCGCCAAATACCGTGGGATTAGCCTCCTCAACATCGCATATAAGGTTCTGTCGAGCGTATTGTGTGAAAGATTAAAGCCCACCGTCAACAAACTGATTGGACCTTATCAGTGTGGCTTTAGACCTGGTAAATCAACAACCGACCAGATATTCACGATGCGCCAAATTTTGGGAAAAGACCAGTGAAAGGAGAATCGACACACACCACCTCTTCGTCGATTTCAAAGCTGCTTTCGACAGCACGAAAAGGAGCTGCCTTTATGCCGCGATGTCTGAATTTGGTATCCCCGCAAAACTAATACGGCTGTGTAAGCTGACGTTGAGCAACACAAAAAGCTCCGTCAGAATCGGGAAGGACCTCTCCGAGCCGTTCGATACCAAACGAGGTTTCAGACAAGGCGATTCCCTATCGTGCGACTTTTTCAACCTGCTTCTGGAGAAAATAGTTCGAGCTGCAGAACTCAACAGAGAAGGTACCATCTTCTATAAGAGTGTACAACTGCTGGCGTATGCCGATGATATTGATATCATCGGCCTCAACACCCGCGCCGTTAGTTCTGCTTTCTCCAGACTGGACAAGGAAGCAAAAGAAATGGGTCTGGCAGTGAACGAGGGCAAGACGAAATATCTCCTGTCATCAAACAAACAGTCGTCGCACTCGCGACTTGGCACTCACGTCACTGTTGACAATCATAACTTTGAAGTTGTAGATAATTTCGTCTATCTTGGAACCAGCGTAAACACCACCAACAATGTCAGCCTAGAAATCCAACGCAGGATAACTCTTGCCAACAGGTGCTACTTCGGATTGAGTAGGCAATTGAGAAGCAAAGTCCTCTCTCGACAAACAAAAACCAAACTCTATAAGTCGCTCATAATTCCCGTCTTGCTATATGGTGCAGAGGCTTGGACGATGTCAACAACGGATGAGTCGACGTTGCGAGTTTTCGAGAGAAAGGTTCTGCGAAAGATTTATGGTCCTTTGCGCGTTGGCCACGGCGAATATCGCATTCGATGGAACGATGAGCTGTACGAGATATACGACGACATTGACATAGTTCAGCGCATTAAAAGACAGCGGCTACGCTGGCTAGGTCATGTTGTCCGGATGGATGAAAACACTCCAGCTCTGAAAGTATTCGACGCAGTACCCGCCGCGGGAAGCAGAGGAAGGACCAAGTGGAGAAGGACCTGGCCTCGCTTGAAATATCCAATTGGCGCCACGTAGCGAAGAGAAGAAACGACTGGCGCGCTGTTGTCGACTCGGCTATAATCGCGTAAGCGGTGTCTACGCCAGTAAAGAAGAAGAAGAATGCTTCTCGAGTAAGTCACAGATTTTTCTGATAGATAAACCTGGGAAACACTTAACACAGCCGTCTTCATACAGACCAATCAGTCTTCTACCCTGTCTTTCTAAAATGTTTAAAAAACTTTTACTATCAAAGATATCTCCATTCCTCCACGAGAATAATATAACACCAACACACCAATTCGGGCTTCGTGCGAAACATGGCACAATAGAGCAAGTAAATAGAATTATTAACGAAATAAGAAAAGTATTTGAGCACAGGGAGTACTGTTCAGCAATATTTCTAGACGTAGCTCTGGTGATTGATGGGGTCTGGCATGCAGGACTTTTATATAAGATTAAAAAAATTCTACTTTTAGAATTGTGTAAAAAGTTGGAGTCTTATTTAAATAATAGACAATTTATGGTTAAAGTAGAAGATTTCATATCTATAAACGACTGATAAAGACTGGTGTACCACAGTGCAGTGTTTTAGGCCCAACTCTATACATCATATATACCGCAGATCTTCCAATAGCTAATAACGTATTTACTTCAAATGTAAAACACAGGAAAGATAAGCGACATATACATAGTTCTTAGACACTACAATTGTCTCATACGAAACCTTATACTCACTGCATATTTCTTTATTTAATCTTTGTCATATCTACATATGTACCACTGCACCCATACATGCATAACTACATATATATGTGCAGCATTCTCCATCCTTTCGCTGTGTGAGCACAAACCTGTGCGCTGCTGAAAATGCAGAAATTTTGGCGCCAAAATGCAATGCCCGCCAAACCAGTCATTTGCCGCTCTTCTTTTAATACTTTTATTGCCTTTTTAACAGCAAATTTGTTTGTTTTTTTATCTTTATTTGCTTCTCCACTTTTAACTCAACTCACGCATGCGCGCCTGTCGCAAGTGTGGTGGCGCTCTTTCACAGCATTGCTCGTACGGATTGGCGCTGTGATTTGCCTCTTGAGTGGTTTGCTGTCGTGAAGTACGCACGAAGAACGGACGAGGCTCGAGCCAATCTTTATTTGATTTTATTTTTCTGTCTTTTTGATTTCGTTTTATTTATTTTTAGATGTTCCTCAGCTGATTACATATCAGCGAGACGATCGCGTTTTTTTCATTTTTCAATGAGTTGAAATAGTATATGTGTATATATGTACATATCATGCATTATATAGTATATGTAAATCTTCATTTTTATAGCTTATTTGATTTTGTTGCGTATGGTACGAAAGTAAGGGATAGTGCAGGAGATGGGAGAAGTACTGCAATTTGTTCACAGTTTTTGGTGATGATTACTTAGCAACTCATAGCATAATGTTGCGATCAGCTGTCTCGGATAGATGTGGTTTTCCAAGGATATATGTTGGTATATATACATATAAGTATGATAATCAAAAGTCTATACGTACGTACCTTTTAGTATATAGGTCGTTCCTCGGCGTTACAAACCTCAATAATGATTTGTCCTCACTCAGAATATATCCATTATAGGTTCTATTACCTATTCTACCACTCTAAACCCCATACAAGTACCCCCGCCCGACTTCTCGCTAACATAACTATTACCTCCCGTTTTCTCATATCCTTCCCACTTATTTGCTCCTCTCACCGCCTTCAAGCTTCCCCTGCTCCTGCTTTTATAATAATTCTTTTCAAAGAATTTTCGACATAAAAACTTGTACTACAGCATTCCATGGGATATCCACGAAAAAACAACACGTCTGGTGAATAATGGCATCGCAAGTATTTCGCAATCACAGACCGACAGCGTGGAGGCAGGGCGGCTGAATACTACCAAAACGAAAAAAAATACGCCTGCTCCTTTTTGGACTTGATTGTGGGCATTTTGTGCGTTGGCCCAAAGCCACTCGAATCGAGCTGTCAAGCGCGCAGTCATGTAGCCAAGAGATCGCACCGGCACACCCGCCCGCCACCTAGCTTGGACCTTACGTACTACGCCAACCAGCAGGTAGTGTTCGTACATAAGGTTGTAGGAAGTTTCGGCCAAACAGGGCCGCCCAAACATATGCTCGCATACGCTTCTGGAGCTCCTGTCAACTGTTCGAACGGTCGAAGAGAAGCCGCATAAGTGCACATTTCTCGGTAATGCAAATACTCACACGCACATAACTCGTGTGAATGTACGTATGTATGTATGGGTTGATGTGAGTACCTGTAGGCGACACGACGTGCTGGTGCGGGATTACTTTTGTCCACATAGAAATATACATATGTATGTATATGTATGTAGCTACTTTTGGTTGTGTGCGTCGAAATGCTTATGATTCTTTTTTATTAGCTTACTCCTTCGATTTATGCTCTTATTTTTATGCGCACTCAGCATACGGCTCGGCCACAAACGTAAACGGCGGTGCAGAGCGGAGTGTCGGGTAGACACATGATCGCCTCGTTTGTGGTGTTATTGTTGTTCTTGTTATATTTTGTTTTGTTTGCATGTCGTTAAAATGTTTTGTTTTTTTTCGTGCATTTGCCGGCATTCATTGATGAACCTTTTCAGGTACGTTCGCGTTGTTTTTGACTTTTTCACATTTCAACATTTTTGTTTCATATGCTGTTTGTTGTTATTGTTGCCGCTAAGCTCAATTCATGCGACCAACCGACCATCAATGGACATTAAATTACTCTTTCATTTTCATTGCAACGCTCGGTTCCGGGGGGGTGTGACAACAGTTCGCTAATTCACTCGCTGAGAAATTTCGATGCACAAGAAAATTGCAAGATGGTGATGATCGTATACATTATATTGCGTAACTATGCTATACGAAGGTATTTTCCTCAAAAACACTTTTCTGTGGGTGGGTCAAGGTACTTAGTGCTGTTTTTGCTGAAACTGTTTTTTTGATAGATTAAAGCTATAATCTTTTTGTTTGGAGTAATTTAAAAAAAAAATAAAATTGGTGCCTTACCTTGAAGTTATACGAACTTTAACAATATCTATGCAAATATTATGTACTTACTTACAGAGAAGCCCGGAATCACTGCAGCTGTGGAGGACCGTTAGCCTGAATTAAAATTTTTTTTTCTTCAAAAATTGTACTTTATATTTTTAAAATATCAATAAATCAATAGTTAAATTAAAAAAAAAACTGTGCAATAATTTTTTAATTCCCAAAAATCGATTTTTTTGCTGCCACATTAAATGTGTTCTTTAAGGGCTTACATGGGCTTATGGGTTTCGAAAAATCAATTTTTTTAAAATTTCAAGTTGATCCGAGTAATAGTTTCGGAGATACGGCCTTGAGAACTTGTGCGCTCGAGGCTGGCTAGGTTAAGTGCGCCGTCTTTAAACGCATTTTTCGCGAAACTGTGTTTTTGAAGTCGGTTGGTAAAATTTCTCGAGAACTAAGTACTCAACCACTCTTCATTAAATTTTACACAGGTCTTTGAGATAAAATTCCTAAAGACTAGGACAAAGGATTTTTTCGCTTACAATTTTCACTGAAATTTAATTTTTTTTTTTTTTTGTAAAAATACAGTTTTCATGTTATTCCTACGTCCAAGTTCTAAGTTAAGGTTTTATCTAAAAAACTTACTTTTTTCACTATAGATGATCCAGTAAGTTGTTGTCCTGCCAAAGCGGACGCATGTTTTCTCCGAGGGATCACCGGAAATGGCTACACAATGGCCGAGTTTAATATATTTTTTTCCAAAAATTTCAGAATTTCTTTATTAATAGTGTATGTTTGTAACAATAAAAGAATTCTAATAAAAAATTTAAATTTTCATGTGAGAAACATTAAAAAAAAGGCTGCTTTTTACTCGAAGAAACCCATGTAACCTCTTAAGGGGTCCCGGTGGTCTAGAACCCTTAAACTAAGGATGTTTTCGGTTTTTTTTTTTAAGGTTTAAAAAAAGAGCAATCAATCTAAAATTTTTACAGTTTATTTATACACTTATGAAAAGTACAAAAATATTTTTTGTTAAATAAAAAAATTTAACAATATTAAAAATGGCGTCCAAAAAAAGATATCTTAAAAGAGGACTCGCGGTGCCGTTGTTGAATTTGACTCTTCTGAACATCTAAAACATAAAAACCAAATAAATTATTAATCAGTGGGATGCAGCTATCGCTGGGACTACAACCAAAAAAAATTTAAATTAAAAAAAATGTCGCACTTGAGAAGTTCAGATTCTGAAAACAGCTTTTTTGGACCATTTTTAGATCGAAAAAAACGAAGTTCTTAAAATTAAAATTTGATCGTAGTCCCAGAGATTGATATTGATCTTATAAACACCAGTAGTTTTGAGATAAATGAGTTTAAAGTATCCATTCATCGAGCCCCTCGACTGCGCACTACCTGCTAAAACGGCTGTAGAAGCTAAAATAATGTAAATATCCTTCCAAAAACTTTACAGTATATTCTTAAAGGACTATACTTTCGAACCATCAAAATAAATCGATTTTTTGAAAATTCTAGACCACCGGGATCCCTTAGTTAAACTTCACTTCAAAAATTAATCTCAATATTTAAATCACTAAAATATTTGTTTACGCCTGACTCAGCATTAACAAATACTTGCTGTATGAAAGGAATACTGAGGGGTCTCTCACTGGATTGTTCGCACTCGAAATGAGAAAAAAGAAAATCAATATAACTCTCAGACTATTTTCGAATTCCTCTCGCCTCTAAGCACATCAAATGTTTGGTATTCACGATGTCAAATTCAATGAAAAGATAATTATAATAACTGATGATAGCACAAATTTAAGGTTGTCTTGAAAATCGGGAAAAATATGACATTTGAACAAGCTGCCAACTTCAATTGTGGTATTAATCATAAATTAGAATATTCACTATGCTGCCAGTTTGGCTCAAACATTTTTTCATTAATTCCTATAAGAGTAAAATGACAACCATTTCACTGCTCATTGAATTTGATCGCACCTAAAAGTCTTAGTATCCAAGTTACAACAACCATCCAACTTCAAATTCAATAAGAAATTTAAGAACCAAAACCAGCAAACTGTCGTCAGTTGCCCCTTCAAATGGAATGCTTTAAAAAGTTGCATATTTAACTTGTACGCGCATACAAACAATCGGACATATATAGTTTTTGTTAGGACTCTGAACGACACAGACCAAAGTCAGCCCATATTAAAAAATCCCCAAAGTGTACGTAGGATTTACATGTTTGCACTCTTTGTAATCTTTGCAACATTGTTGAAGCGAAATGTCTTATTATTGACATATGGACAATGGCATCATCACCGAAACTTAACGATATTCGGAGGCATTTTCTCACTATTGATATCTCAGCAAACAGCTTTCACATGATTAATTGATAAATCGCAGTACTTCAAATATTCTCGCGCTGTCAGGCAAGCAAAGAAAGATAAATACTTCCGGATATTAAGTGCAGTTCAATCATATGGCAAATTATATTAAAAACTTATGTTATATATATGTAGGTATAGGTATTTAGTTATATGGAATTCCATTGCGATTTCGTTGAAGGAATGTTCCTTAATACTTGCTAAAAATTTATAGTATATACTTTGTACTACTCAAGATCATGTAAAACTTGATTGGTTGTTTGAAAAATGGGATCGCAGGAGCCTTAGGCCGCAGGCGGCCGCATTTGAGTCATCAGTAGAACCATTGTTCTTTCAAGTGGTAATCAGTTAAACCTTATCCAGCAACTCGGTGGATTTGATTAAATACTTGATATTTTTCCACCCCAGCTGCTCAATGTATTTAAAGTTGGAACACTGGGAACCGTGTAAGATGTCTCAACTTAACCGGCGGAAGGCCGAGCATTTTTAATGTTAATGTTTAATGTCTTATCATCCTTCGTGCATACTCGGCATTCCTGTGATTATACTTTCGAAATTTTTGGAAGATTCGATCTTAGAGATAGGTGTCCTGCGATGACCGCTGGAATGTTACTTACTTCCCTCTTGTCTAAAAGAAGAAGCTTTATGGTCGATAAACCATCAACAATATTTCAATGGAACACTTAAAATGTGGATATGACTTGGACACTGGGGTAGGCCAAGGGATCATACGTATGTTTTTTTATGATTTTTGAGACAATTGAACATATTAATGGGGTTTTCAATGCAGACGATACAAAAGTATACCGATGGGGACAGCAAACGATGCCATATGACCACCAGAATCGTCGTGTGTTTGTGAATTGGGCTGAGCAACAACTTGAAAATAATCCAGATTTTCATCGAAAAATATTCAGTCTCATTTCTGGCTATATGACTTCGTCAATGAACAAAATATGCATTATTGGCCAGGCAACAATACACACGTGCTCCATGAGTCATCATTACCTCTCAAGAAATTATGGTTTGGTTTATGGGCCGTTGGCGTCATTGGGCCGAACTTCTTCCATAATGATCAAGACCGGCACGTTAGTGCGAATGGAAATCGTTACCGTTCAATGATAACCAAATATTTTTGCTCCGAATTGGATGATATGAACTAGACCAATATGTGGTTCCAAACGGGGCGGCGCCACAAGCCGCACAGCGAATGTCACAATCTAATTATAGAAATCAAAGTTTGGTGAACGTGTTATCTCACGAAATGACCCAGTCATTTGACGCCGTTAGGCTATTTTCTATGGGGATACGTCAAGTCTATGGTCTATGCCAACAAGCCAGCGACGATTGATGAACTTCGTATGAAAATCGAACTTGAAATTGCAAGAGTGACTATGGTGACCATACAAATGAAATCGAGTTCCACACATAATGCCAGCGAATTTATTTTTACAGGAATAAAGAATTTAATGAATATCAAAAACTGTTTTTGTTTCATTTAAAAAAACTTTTGGAGCATTCTTATTGAAAAACCCGTTATATCTTACAAGAAAGTAACTTATATTCGTTGAGTCAGACGGTTCAATTTTTGGAAGATCCAAAAGATGTTGTACAGCATTTTAGGTGGTTCAAACATTACAGTACATAAAACATAATCATATTTTTTTGGAAATGGATTTTTTTTGTTGCATTTGGAATGGTAACTTGTACAATACACTTGTACAATTGTCTTTTTAGGCAAATAGCGTTACGCAAACGACGCATAACGTTCAAGTAATATTCCTGGTTGACTGTTTGACCGGTTGAAAGGAATTCATAATACACAACACCACGATAATCAAAGAAAACAGTCAACATAACCTTGATTTCTGAGCGAATTTGGCGCGATTTTTTTGGTCTCAGCTCTTCTTTGGCACGATATTAGCTCAATTCATCGGTTGTTTCGAGGTCGTAAGCATAAATCCAAGTCTCATTGCCAGTTATAAAGCATTTCATGGCGCCCCGGTAGTCGGAAAGCATCGTTTCACACACTTCAACGCGACGCCTTTTTGCCCAAAAAATTTTAAAGTTTTCGATACTAGTCAAGATTTGACGCGCTTGAGGCCCAAAACAACCTTCAAAATGGTATTGGCTGAGCCTTTCGATATGCCAACTTCATCAGCAAGGTCTTTTATTGTTAATCGACGGTTTTTCAACACCAAATCTTTGATTTGTTGAACGTGAGCTTCGGCGGTTGAGGTTGATGCTCTCCCTGAACGATCTTCGACACGTTCACGGCCGGCTTGGAACTCACTATACCACTTGTAAACATTTTTTTTAGACATAGCCTCATCACCAAAGGCTTTCTGCACCATCCTGAACGTATCCGCAGCAGAAAATTGATTCCGTAAACAAAATTTAATGCAAATTCTTTGCTCAACAAATTTCGACATCGCAAAAAACGAAAAACTCATTTTTAGCAGCTCACAAAACGACACATATCTCAAACACTAATTAATATTTTGACATGAAATTTGACATAAATGTGACTGACAGTACTACCAACCAAAAAAAAAAAAAAAATAATTCTCCAAATCCTTCGACGCGCGCAGTTTAAATTTAAATGTCACCTTTGGGCGCAGATATAGATGGCGCTAGATTCAAAAAGTCCTGTTTGCTTTGGAGATCACCTTGTATATTATGGAAACTTGCGGAACCGCTCGAAGAAAGTTTAGTAATGTTTTCCCCATTCTGACACCTCAATGCAATGAAAATTAACTCAGTTCTATTAGCTTTTCTCTTATTACCTCAGATTCACGCTTAAAAGTGAAAACGAAGCTACTACAGAACGAATACTCATCGCTAAGAAAACTCGATATATGGACGATACTTAAAATATTCGACAGATAAAGTAGTCTTTAAGTCTAACGACCGATAATGTGGAGCTACGGAACTGTAGAGAAGTTGATACAGCTCGAGATTATCTCTCATACTTTTCCAGTCAAAAATCTGTGGAATCAAACAAATTGGAGATGAAAGAGATGCTAACAAATGTACAACAATTTGAATATAATGAGTTGAGCAAGAACCAATTTTCGCTTAATAACTAAAATAAGACCCCATCAGCAATATTTAACTCGTTGAGCTATTAACTCTAACCCACACATTGAATTTCCATGGAGCTGCATAATAATTCCATATGGCAAACGCGTAGGCCAATTTCAAAGAACTACTAGATATAAACTAAATTGCATTAAATTGCAAACGCGAGGCTTTGTTGCCCGCAAACGTTGCATAAACGCACATAGAGTCGCACATGCAAGTGGATATATAAAAATGGAACTTGTATGCATTATCGCAATTACCCATACTTAGATGCATTGCAGATCAGTAATAGCTGGCACGACTTGTCGAACGTACCAGCATCCGTTGGGGGGCAAAATTGCAGCCATTCTGCGTATCTCATGTCACAATCTAAGGTTCAAGAAACTTTGCCAGCCAGCAACTCTCCAAACAATTGACTTCTATGGAGACTTTTGCCGCACACAGTTTGCCTGCGCCTCGAACGATCCGATGGATACTAGAGAAGCAGCTCTAACTAAGGAGTGTGCAACAAACCAAACAACCCGGCAATTGCTTCCTACTATGCAACAAAACGATGACAGTGGAAGCTACAGCGGCAGCGCTGGCGCTGGGTAGAAGCATCAAGTTGGAGTTTCGTGCAGCATCCCCGGAGTAGAAGCGGCAGCGACGGCAGCTGAGCAATTCGTAACGGACAAAACGACGAGTACGAGAATGAAGTGAACCACGAGCAGAAGCACAAAGGGGAGGAGGTGAGCACAAATGTGGTGTTGCATGCGCCGCTAACACAAACGAAAGCTGCTGGCACAGGCGTGTTGCATGTGTTTGTGCTGAAAAGAATAAAATAAAGTCATAACGAGTGCCAGTGAGCAGGAATGCTGCAGAGGATGTCGCTGCTGTGCGCTGGCATAGTCAACAGAGGGAGATTATAGATGCGCAGGAGAAGTCGGTGGATAGGATCAGAGGCAAGTCTTGCACACTGACTTGCATGAACTTGCATTTATATGCCGCTGTGTGTGCATGTGTTTGCGGATAGATAAAACGGCTGTAACAACAAACAATTCTTAGAGCGTGAAATGCACACCACAATTCTTTCCAGGGACCTCGCAATGAACAGGCAGCCAAGGCAGGGCTTTTGGCGTATACACACATACACGTGCAGGCACTGCTAGTACTGCAAGCTATGTATAGAACCTGAAGAAAACGCTTCGTAGAAACATCGAGTAGGCACGAAGTCACAATGTTGCATGCCACAAGCCACATAGGCGGTCCAATAAATTATGGTACTTTTAATGAAATAAAAATAAAAATAAATAAGAAAAAACGTAAACTTCGGTAGCACTGAGCTGTGATACCCGTCACAAATATTAAAGTTTCCAAAAATAACTATGTATGACAGCTATATGTTCTAATAGTCCGATCCGAGCAATTTGTTCGGAGATTGTAGAATTGGCTTGGGTTATATTCGACGATAAATTTTGTGAAAATATATCTTAAAACTAAAAAGTTTCCACACTTGATTTGGAACGTTCAGTTCGTATGACAGCTATACGATATAGTTCTCCGATATTGACTGATCACCTATTTCTTTGTGAGAAAAGAGCGTCTGCGAAAACTCTATTTCTCGTATGACGGATTCACAAATCTAAATCGACTTACATATGTAGATCGTCTTGCTGATCATTTGAATATATATTTTTACAAAGCCTTCGACGGTTCTTTCAGAGTGTTACAAATTTTGTGACTAACTTAATTTACCTCGTTCAGGGTATCATAATAAATACATATATACATACAATACAGACTACCACAATAATTTCTTTAACGAACGAGACTAATCGCTGGACAAAACAATTTGCAATGCTTCTCAACGAAGATCTTACTCATTCTATGCAACAACTTAAATTTTGGGTGTGGCACACACAGCGACCTGACGGTGGACTCGCTGCACTCCGTCGAGGAATTTATCTAAACTCAGACACAATATTTCTTACCAAGTGTCTTTCTTTAATGTTTTTTTTTTTTTCTTTTTTGCGAGAATCCCCAATCGAACACCAGCGACTACACCCCCGAAATGCCGCAATCAGCGCGCGTCCCGCATGAAATTAAGAATTTATGCGATTCCCACGCTAATGTGACGCGACGTGCCAATTGACCAATAACTCGTTTCGAACAGAAAACAAAAAAAGCTACAAAAACAATACAAAATGTATGCTCGAAACACATTTCCAATACGCGCTCGCAGGCACACGTAGCACCGAAGGAAATGTTGAAAAGGCTTTACAAAATAACAAACAAAATGAGCAACAAAAGCAAAAATGAGAATTATAAGTACAAACCACTGGCGTGAATTCCAAATAAGAATTTCGCACTGTGGCGCAAAGTTTGCCAACCTGAAGCGTCGCTTGCCAGGCAGCATTCCTCTGCTGCCACATTTGACAACATTAGCCATTTGATCTAAGCAAGGTCTAGCTACAAATTGTAGCAATATTTGCACTATGCTTATACGCTTGCTGTCAGTCTGTCTGTGTCTGTCTGTCTCAGTTGTCAAATACGACCTTTTCTTGTTGTTTGCCGCGCTTCAGTAAATATTGCCAAACAGCTTCTCAAATACTAAATACGATCGTATAAAGTCGACGTAATTTTCAAGCATTCGCAGAAATATTCACTCTTTTGATACCTTTTTTCAGGTCGGAATATTACTAATAGAAGAGAAATAGAATCAACAATAATGAACCCTCTCTATATTCAGTACACGACTTTGAGAAATCAGGAAAGCAACCCCTTATTTTCTAACCTAGTCTTTGAGGGCAGCAGGCCCTTGGAAGCAATCACATTTCATCGAGAAGTCCGACTAGTTTTAATCCATGGTTAATACGCGCGGATATAGTGACTAGGCCTCGCGAATGTGCAACAAAATAGAGAAAATTGATTACTCAAATTGTAAAATTGAATGAGAGAGCAAGGTTAGGCGCCCTAGAACAGCAATCAGTAGAATGAAATCGGGTCGGTGTTCCCGTATCCGCTTGATTTATACTACAAGATAACTGGGCTTCGCGGGAGCTTGGCAACCACCAACATGCGCTGTCGCAAAATCCTTTCCATGATCGATCGAAAGAGATCAAGTGATCTCTTTGCCCTGAATAAGGGTAGTCTCTCCCAATTGCTCAATTGGCGTCCATGCTGTAAGGGTGAGAATCTTACCAGAGGCCATCTGCAGAAGCTTTGTGGAAGAATACGAGGTGGAAACATCTCAACACTTCCTTCTTGACTGTTCCGCCTTTGGGAGTTCAAAGCTTAAACACTTGAGAGCGCATACCTCCAGGCATCCCACCGAACTGGCGTGAATGGAAATTAAACGCCTGTGCAGATTTGTATAGGCCTCTAAGCGTTTCACGATTTATAAGTTCGAACACAGGAGTTCTTCTTTTCTTTGTCTTCACAAAGGACTACCATACATACATAGCAGTCCACGTGAGATTTCTCTAGATCAGCCCTCTTATCTCATCAGTTCATCTAATCTAACTTAACCTAACTAAACCGATTTTCCAGAGATTCGTAGAGATACTTGTGAATCCAAGTACCCAGGAATAGTAATCTATGATTGTAATAAAAATTCAAGAAGGCATAGAGAGGTAAAAAAAATGTATCTTAATTTAAATTATCAATAACAATAGCAATAAAGCAAAAAATTAAAAAATTAAAAAAAGAAGTGTTGCCACATTCACTAATATCACTTTGACTCACTTCGAAGATCAAAGGGGAAATCATGAAGATAATAACAGCAATTTCATATAAATATTTATATTAAAAAAAAAAACAATATTACTTTAACCAAAGTTTTAAAATTCCTAAGCAATTTAAGTGCAGTCTTCGATCATCATTGACATATGTTGGGCAGGAATTCGTTCCACGCCAACCCACTCTGCGGCCAGTCCATATGTGTAGGTAGAAGAAAAAGTGTATTAACCTACAAATCAGTATCCTTGAATGGATTTCAAGAGGAAATAAATCTTGTGTCAATTTACTTAACACTTTTCTGCTTTGACATTTTCGCTTTACACGGAGGCACTGAGCACTCGCTTCGCTATCAACTACGCGCACTAGACCCACTTGATTTAGTGGGAAAACTCATGCAATAAAATCCGTGCAACTAGTTTCAGTAACCAGTTTAAGGCAACAAAGATGGGATGAGTGCTGCAAAAGCAGCAGCCAGCGGCAGCAGCAGCATCTAGGGCTATAAGTAAGTGCAGAAATAGTTGCAAGTGCAAGGACCTTTGGTGAGATTGTAAACAAGATATGAAAACTTGTATGGGTAACTACCTAGGATACATACAGACTTATATAGATGTACTATATGTACACATACGTAAGTATGTAGTATAGATAGCGATAGGCTTTTGTAAGGGCTTGCCTATATGTAGTTGCTGTGTATGTTAACATAAGTTTTCTTGAGCAGTCGATCTGGCTTAGAAGACTGCACAATTTCTTTGTTTTATCTGTAGCCTTATGCTATGTTTTTTTGTGTTATATAGTATACTTATACATTTATGTATTGTGTTATGGGGTTTATCCAAAATCGCCATTTGTGTGTAATTAATAATGTTTAATGACATCTTAATTAACTTAATAATAAATTCATTATTTCATTTTCATTTTGTTGTTGCTGGTTTGCATATCTGCAAACATGTGTTGTTGCCCAAACAACAAATACACGCTTAACATACGACCGAGTTATTTATACGTCCACAAATCGCTTGAGTCGCTTTGGTCAGCTGTGCGCTTCAGCTATTTCCTGCCCGACAGCCAAGTATCGATTGTCAATTCTATGATTCTACCTGGAATTGGTGCGCATTACGAATGCTGCACACGTGAGTTGACGCAACAAAAAAGCGATTTTTACTACGAGCAAATGCTCCAAAACGCTTCAACCCACAAATGTTTGTTTGTATGCTTACAAAGCATAAGTCAGATCTTGGCTTATAAGCACATAAATATCTGTGCAAATTTGTATGTATTATTTGTTTATCTTATGTCTTCGTTGTTTCAATGTCAGATCAAAGCTAGAGCGCCTCTAGATTGACGACTGTCCATCTAACGTGAACATGTCACAATTCTCTAGAACTTGAAATATTCACACATAAGCTCATTAGACTCGCGTCCCGGCAAAGAGCATCATCCATGCCGTGCGAGTTGTGAAATTTTGTGAATTTTTTTAAGATGCCGTTCACAATTGCAGCGCAGACGTAGACCCATACACACGAGCATAAATATTAATACCTACTCGTTCACATAAATACATGCTATATTATGAGTATTGACATTAAAAGCTTTAGCGTATCCAATGACTTGGAGATTACCTGGTTTTAGTGTGGGATAGTGACATTTATGATTTTACGATTGAACCATGGCCGAGGCTATCATACGCAGTAGAACCAGTATTTACGTTTTTTATGCGAGCATTTAGGTGCGATACGGTTAGGTTGATTATCCATTTAATTAAAGGTCAGTTTTGGTCTGAGCTGAAATCGTACTAGCCGAGTTGCCGGCTCCAACTGATATATACGAAATTATGCCATTAAATATTTTACTTTATGCTATAATATAATTATGTTGGCACAACATAATAACGGTATGTTAAATATATTTCTGAAAACCAGCTGCTGACCTAGTTCATGACAAAGTCGTTGCGTATTACTTAATTTCTGACAGATGTTAGTGGAAAGCTTTTTTGTGATTCAAAAATAATGCGATAATCCCGAACTGAAAGTAAAAGAATTTGTATTAATATTAACAAATGTTCTTCTTTATATAAATTTGGATTGTTGATCCAGCATTTTCCTATCTTTTGCTATTCGCATGACTAATCTAATCTAATCTGCAAGGTCAAAAATCACATTCCACTTCTCAAAGCTTTGTGTGGATATTAGCATGATCTCATGTGGTTAATATCATTTAAATGCATGTTAGGTTAGGTTATACAGCCCCGCTAACACGTCATACATAGACCTACTGATCCTCAGTAATCCCAGATGGAGGTTCAGTTTAGTTTGAGTTGAAGTATTCGTCTTACAGGAAGTCAAAGGGTTTTTTGCGAACTTCAAGAGTGACTTGGTATCTACGTTTGATACTTCGTCTAGTCCTTAAAACTCCGAAACTCCTAGATACTTGAGACGAGTTCTAGATACATAGTGCTGGAAAAACGCATAGGAGGTGTTTCAGCGTCTTTCTCAAGTCAATTTCTCTGCGCTTTTTGCATGTATCTTTATCTCGTAGGCCAATCCGGCTCGCATATGATGCTTGTATGTTGTGATGTTTGCATTTTGTGACCTGGCAAGAGACCACCACCCGTCCAGTACTCCTTTAAGAAGGTGTGAGTAGAAGCAAACGACTTTTCCTAAAAGGCTCTTACACATGGTTTTAGCAATCCTGCATGTAGTTAAGGCATTCCAACGCGTCCTCTGAGTGACTTCCGTATTTCCTGTACTTATTCGGTGGACAGACGAATGGCAATTTTGGAAATTTCATCAGCTGTTTCGTTTCCCAGAACCCAGTGCATATACATCCCCTTTTCGGCATTTTAAACACAAATACGCTTTTATGCAAACTAAATTATTTAAGATATTTCTTAATGAATATATTGAAGTTCCGAAAGTTATTTTTCATAAAGAAAATATAGATCATATATATCTTCCTTTTTTATTCCCGGCATTTGAATTCTTTGACATTCAGAGGTCGGAGTTAATCTCAAATCTTTTTTTTCACTGACGGGCTCAAAAGAGCTATGGATCGTCTTGAAAACAAAAGCTTTTTCTATTGCTGTTCCCTACTTTTTTCAAGAAAAACATAGAAACCTCACATTTAATGTTTATTGCGTTCGAAAAACTTTGGCATTTTTTTTTTTTTTTTTAAGAATGTCTCTCAAATATGTTGGCCGCGACTACGCCTCAGATGATTCTTAGTTGAGTTCAATTTTCGATGACTCGTTCGAGCATTTTACTAGGGAATGACACGCCTGATATTTTGCTACAAGACCTGAATTGAAGCGGGATTGTCCGCATGGTGGCAGATCCACCGGTCCAAAACGTGAAATTATCTGCTCACTGAAGTGTTCTCTCAATAAGTCTAATGATTAATGCGATGAGTGAGAAGTGGCGCCGTCTGTTTTGTTGAAATCAAATGTCGCCGAGATCACGAGCCACAATTTCAGATTTCAAATAGTCGGCAACCAAGACGCGACAATGGTCACATTGGCGGTTACGTTCTCACCGTACATCATTTTTGAAGAAATATGGAGCAATGATTCCATTGGCTCACAAACCACACCAAACGGTTGCTTTCTCTGAACAAAATTTGGCTCGAAAACATCGGATCTTATTGGAACTTATAACGAGCCTATGGAGCGAAGCGATGTCGCTTAGCCCTTGAGAGGCTTCAGTTCTTGCACAAGCTGTATTTTTTAGGCTTTGATTTTAAGATCTTGAATTGCTGCGAACAGCACCGAATCGACACTCCACGGTCCTCGTGTACACACTGAGCTGCGGCTGTCAATAGGCCGATTCTGTTGACCAAACGTTTTGAGTATTTGTAATAAAATTGAAGGATTTGTAAACGTTGTTAAGGCGTAAGTCTTTCCATGATGAAATACGAACACACGACTCACGCGTGATCTATTAAAAAAGAAATACATCTACTTGGATGACCCGTTATAAGTATAAATTTGTCTTATTGGAAAACGTCTATAGACATAGTCTTTTTACAAACTGAACGATTAAAATAAGTTCTTATAGGGAAAATTTTTTATTTGTGAATAGTATTATAGCTGGAGTGTAACTGAAGTTTACAATTTTTCTTAATTTGACTGCTGATGTGTCTAAGAAGTCATCTATACATTTGCTAATATGGAATACTATAGTCAGAGATCTCAAAGATCTCATCTACCTCCTATTGTTATCCACATATTCACGAATTGCTCAGTTTTGACATATACAACATACACCAGTGGGAAAATAAGCACTCTCAACCCTACAGATTGTATATTAATATTAATACGAGTATGCACTTTTCTGATGAGTTGATGTCAACTGGTCGATTATGGTAATTCAAGAAATACTTATTAGTTGATTAAAGATTTAATCGTAACAGCACAGGCTGGCGTGCTTCCAACAAAGTTTTTACATTGATCAATCACATGTGATGCTTAGCGGCATCACATGCTCCTCATATGACTACCGACATTAGCTTTGAACAAATCAGTCGTTGTAATCACTAATTATGTCTACAATCTACAAGAAGTCAAAGAAGTGCAGATTTTACAAAAACAACTACATAAAATCAATAACTAGTATTATCCCGCTTTTTATGTTCACATGAATTGTCGCAGCAAGATGACATCAGCAGCAGCAGCAGGGACAACCAACCTCCACAACTCAAAAAGACACATGTCAAAATATCAAAATACCCGCACAAGAAACAACCGTACCAAAAGGGGACAGTAAAAATGCAGAGAAGATACCTTAGATATGCGCTTTCGAGCGCTCACAGCTTTCTTACATTGCGGCGCGTTACAGTTTCCCACGTCCGCGGCGAAGCAAGGAAAAAAAAAAAACATGAATTTGGGTTTAAGTTGAACGCCATGCATATAAATGTATGTTTGTATGTATGTATATTAGGATACTTTCCTTTCTTAGACATTTTTTCACGGACATCCTTTGCTGCGTTTGTTGATGCCTGCGGGAAAATCACTTTATTTTGATCTGTCGCCGAGGGTACGGAAAACGCCCAACGGCTGACAGCACATTACGCCAGCTCAAGATGCGAAACTGACATGCTGCGTGTGGACCAAAAATGTGGCTGCTGATCCCGGAATGCAAAAACAAAAGCATAAATAAAACCAAAGCACACGAAAATGAAGAGACGAAAATCCTAAGGTCATCGAGTGTAACAACCCTTCGCCGGCGCTTCTTCCACGAAATGGGCGCACGGCTGGTCGTAGTCATGAAAAGATGTTGTAAGATTGGGTTAGGCAGTTGTTGTTAGCTTGCGCTGCACTTAATACCGCTAATTTTCTATTTGGCGGATTTTCCATAATGCGACGCCGTCGATCGGTGTCCTCTCAGGGGACAGTCACTTTGAAGTTGCCTGGCCAGGTCACTTGACAGCCGCGTAGCATAAAGAATAGCTGCAACATAGTGAGTGTTGATTTGAGAGGCTGTTTGTGCCGGTCGGTCCACCTGGTTGATCTTATTTACTTACAACAACAGCCAAGGCTAATGAGCTGAGGCTTTATACTCCCTTTTTTTATGACTACAGATAGAAGAAAATAGGATTTGCATTTGCATACGTCTTTGTTTGCCAGCGTTTCGCTTGGTACTCACATACAAACTTACATACATACATATATGCATTTCTGTTGTCTGAAAGTCGAACAAAGGCGCGCATTTTACACGTAAGGATGGATGCTTTTGAGCGAGGCGAGTGCACGCTGTCCTGCCGCAGGACAATACATGACGTTTGTAGGGCATGCGCGCAGCTAAGCGAACGGACAACTGAGTCTTACACAATGCAAATTTGCATTTAAGATCACATCAGCGTGCTCGTAAATTCGCTGTAAATCCTTTCTTTTTGTGTGTTTCATCGCTTTTGGTTCTTTGTATGGACATTTGCGGACATTTTTATTTTCTTTTTGATTTAGTATGGCCCCGTAGGACTTTCCCCGCTAATTGATGCTGCGTAATTCGCTTACTTGACCTGCTAATGAACGTTGGATAAACAAAAGCTCGCTTTACGGATAAGTCAGAAGGATGCTCTTGCGCGCCTGCGCGTATGTGTGTGTGTGGATGTGGGCTGCTGTGAGAGGGGTTGACCAGCGCACCGCTTTTCTTTAGTAATACAATCGGCTGAGGTGTATGCATAGTGGCTGGCTTGATGTTTTTGTATGCCACAAATAAGTATAAGTAATTTTCCTTTGAAACGCCATTGTTTGCCGCTTGCGAGATTATGTAAACTGGGGCACTCGGCGGAATTTATGACCGTTATAATTGTCAGTACGTTGTTGTAATTAAATTTCGTTTCAATTTATGAGGCGGCTGCTGTACACACAACGGATATGCTGGTTGCTGCCGCAACTCTTTCACCGCATGCCGCGCCAACTACGCAAACACACACACATACATACATAAGTACTTATGCGCGTAAGTTTTTAAGTGGATTGTACCCTATTGTTTTGTTTGCGTGGCAGCAATTGGGAAATTCTAAATTGTTTTTTTTTGAGTTCGAGATTTGTGTGGTGGAGCACGCGCTCGAAAACCGGAAGTCTGCGCCGCCTTATCCGCACCTCAGCCTGAACGGGGCAATCCTGTGTAACTCAGTCAGTTCGTCGCCTTGTGTTTTTCTTGAAGTTATTTTTACTTCCGATTTTCAGTCATACACACATGCGCACAGGCATAAATGCAAAATGAAATATCACTTTGCTGCTTGCAGTTGCTCGTTAGCGGGTGGTGGAGGCACGCATGCGCTTCGGTGTTTATATGAATATATGTGAGTGTGTGTAGCAAGTCTGCCCCACACATATGTTCTGGAATTTATCATCAACACCGTGATGACATACGCAACGAAGCGTATTATATAGAAGTATGTACATGTGTATGTATGTATATGAATGAAGAATGCTTATAAAGTGTACGTAATGGAGGGGGAGTTGCGTTTAATTAAATTTTATGCTGCATTATTTTTATCCCCACACTTGAGATATGAATTTGTTGCTATTTTTAGCGCTATCCTATGTCTTCTGACTTCTCGAAACGGTTTTCGTATATAGATATATTTGTATAGACTACATATTAATTCAGCTGGTTTGATTAGTTGTTATGCAGCATATCCATTACATTTGGTGACGTCAATTCTCCTGTCTATAACTATATTCGTGAGATTTCTTTTTTAATTTGAATTTTTTCAGTTATTGGGTGAGGTTAGTTTAGATCAGTTTGGTAAGCCAATGAGCCATGCATTGACCAGTTTTGTTTCCTTGCGATACCAGAAGGAGTTGGGTTATTCCTAGCTAATTCCAGCAGACTTTGTGACATCACTATCGATACCCCTTGCAGTGTACTCTGTACCCAAAAAATAAGATGACATTGTATTTATTTTTAAAATTCTTTATTTATTCTTCCAAATCAATTTCAACCCCCTTCGAAGTAATTCCCTTCCGATGCAATGCACATATGCCAACGGATTTTCCAATCTTCGAAACACTGGTTGTAGTCACTTTCCGGGATGGCCTTCAATTCCGTCTTCGCTGCGGCTTGAATCTCCTCTATCGTATAAAAACGGTGTCTCCGGAGCGGTCTTTTGAGCTTGGTGAACAGCCAGAAGTCGCATGGCGCCCGATCAGGTGAATACGGTGGTTGCGGAACGATATGGGTTGAGTTTTTGGCGAAATGATCACGAATTACGAGGGCAGTATGGGATGGTGCATTATCGTGGTGTAAAAACCAAGAAACTTTTTAGGCGGATAGCGTTACGCAAACGACGTCCAAATAATATTCCTTGTTGACTGTTTGACCGGTTGGAAGGAATTCATAACGCACAACACCACGATAATCGAAGAAAACAGTCAACATGACCTTGATTTTTGAGAGACTTTGGCGCGATTTTTCTGATCTCGGCTCTCTTTAAGCACGATATTCGCTCGATTGATCGGCTGTTTCGGAGTCGTAAGCATAGATCCAAGTCTCATCGCCAGTTATAATGCGTTTTATGACACCCTGGTAGTCGGAAAGCATCGTTTCACACACTTCAACGCGACACCTTTTTTCCAAAAAATTCAATTTTTTCGGTACCAGTCGAGATTTGACGCGCTTGAACCCCAAAACATCCTTCAAAATGGTATTGGCTGAGCCTTTCGATATGCCAACTTCATCAACAAGGTCTCTAAATGTTAATCGACGGTTTTTCAACACCAAATCTTTGATTTGTTGAACGTGAGCTTCGTCGGTTGAGGTTGATGGTCGTCCTGGACGCTCTTCGTCTTCGACGCGTTCGCGGCCGGCTTGGAACTCACTATACCACTTGTAAACTTTTTTTTTAGACATAGCCTCATCACCAAAGGCTTTCAGCACCATCCTCAACGTATCCGCAGCAGAAAATTGATTCCGTAAACAAAATTTAATGCAAATTCTTTGCTCAACATATTTCGACATCGCAAAAAACGAAAAACTCACTTTTAGCAGCTCACAAAACGACACATATCTCAAACACTAATGAATATTTTGACATAAAATTTGACATAAATGTGACTGACAGTACTACCAACCTAAAAAAAAAAAAATTTTCCAAATCCTTCGACGCGCGGAGTTCAAATTTAAATGTCACCTTATTTTTTGGGGACAGTAGTCTCATACCGTAAAGATCCCATATACAGCCAGCATAGTATTACCAATATGGGACAAGTGTACAAGAGATAGTTCATTGCTTTCCTGGTGCTTTCTAGATATTTCCTACAGTTTTCCGATCCGTCAGCCGCATTCTGCGAGCGTCTGTCGCTACCCGATAGTGACCAATTAGTATTCCGATCATGCTCCTACAGTCTCTTCTAGGGGCTGAAGTATTCAAAGCATTGCCCCTCTGAAAATATAGCATTTTCCAACCTTTTTGACAATTTGTAGATTTCAATCGAGGGGTATCCCGGGTATCTGAGGCGAACCGTATTTCAGTAAGAACATTAGTCAGCAGAAACAAGGATTGGGCTATAAGTCGGGTGAGACACAACTTCCCAGCCGCTGTTCTCCTAATACGGTGAGTGTTGTCATGACGATTTTGCTCCTACCAAATACAGAGCGTTTCTAATTTTTCGAAATTCTTACGACAATTTGTAATCCATTTGAAATGGTAACTCATAAGCTCCTCTTGTGTTTTGCAACAATATCCATCGAGCAATGCTTCCACTTCCTCGTCTTTGAAGTTTTTCAGTCGCCCAGGACGATCATCTTCCAAGCTACAATCAAGTCTTTTAAAGTTTTCTTGTCACTCGCTAATAATAACTAGCAGGAATCAATATATCAAACAGAATATGTTGTTGCAGACTCCTTGCGTATTTTTCGCAAGGATTCCGTTAGCAGAAAAGTTTTCAATTTGCATATCTCGAAAGATAGTAGCACTATTATCAAATAGGCCCCAAATTTTAGATATGACTTTATTTGATAACCATAAATTGTATTACTTTACTTACTCCCGGTCTTGTTATTTATCTGACATTGCATTTAGAAATATATAGTATATCTGTACCAATTTCGAAATTTCGATAATGGGTGCCAGGCCACTGTAAAGCTGATAAACCGGCAAGGAAAGGAACCACCCCAGAAAGGAAAGAAAATCAGTATAATGAGAACGGCTTGGTACTATACTCTTCTTGTTCTTTCGACTACTTAACAATTTATACGCTGTCGCAAAATCTTTCTGGCCTTCAGATCGATCGTAAGAGATCCAGTGAGCTCGTAGCCCTCAGTAAATATAGTCTACCTAGTTTTACGGGTTCTAACAGGTCATTGTCCTACCGTCATCCATGCTGCAAGCTTGGTAACCTGCCAGCTGCAGAAGCTTTATGGAAGAACACAAGGTGAGATCATCCAACCACGTCCTTTCAGATTGACCCGCATGTGTGAGATGAAGGTTTAAATACTAGGTGGCGTACACTTTCAAATGTCCCACCGTGCTGATGGAAATATAATTTAAACTGCTAGTCAAATTAGCATTGGTCTCAAGAAGCTTTCCGACTTAGAAAATCGGATACAGGAGTTCTATTTGTTAAGGACTGCATATCGACGTGCGATCCTTGGAGCAGCCATCGAACCTATCCTAACCTAATTACGGTTTTAATAATACTTTACAGTAATACGTAAACAGTGTGGAAACTCCTCTCTCATGAGAATTATATTAATGCATTGCAGCCATGATCCAGCAGAAAAAAAGAGAAAAAAATATTTATTAAGCATTGTAGTGCTGATGTGCTGGAGTATTTCTCATAAAATTATTGAACGAAGGGCTTAATTCAATTGAACAATTATTGAATGTCGTCTCTAGTATATTATATTCCATAGAATTATTATTAATAAACATATCACACTTCTCTAAATGCTAAATTGAGTATAAATTTAGGCCCTGATATAAATTCTCAAATATAATTTTGAATTTATTTTTGTGAAATTTAGACTTTTATCTCTAAAATTACAGATATTCGCCACAAACCATTTTCAATAATTACTGGATAATTTTCTGTAATTTAATGCCATAATTGTACAATTACATCATATACTAAATGATTATAATTGAAGCCCATTAGTCTGTTAGATGCTTGGTCGAGCTTGTTCTCCATTTGCGGTAAGCGAAAGCAAATAAAGCAAAAGTAAAAATATTAAAATCGGATAATTGTCACGAGAGGACTGCCACTCGAATAACTTTTTTAATTCAGTCGGCTAACGAGTCCCGATTTAGTGAGCCTAAATCACATATCGCTAACTGCAACCGCCAGTAATTTAGACGTAGGTATTTTCGGAATTACGAGTAAATAGAAATTGTATATCAAATTAAAAACAGCTTGAATTGTCCATGTTTAATTCCGCCACATTCGGACTTTAGTTGTGCTTTACTTCATAACAAAGTCAACGTTTTATCGGTCTCGGGAAATAACAGTTGATGTAAATTTCAAAATGAGTATACTGTTATTTAAGTGCCTCGTATACTACGTTCTCACAATAAGACAACTTGTGGTAAGTCAATTAATCATATTTAATTATAAGTAAAGCTCTTTATAAACAGATTTTTCGAAAAGAAATATTATTTTTGTTAAAAAAAGAGTACAAAGTGTAATTAAGACTACCTTTCTCATCCATACTTATAATTCCTTTACAGTCACCATTTACTTTCAGCGGTCTAACCGCGAGTATAGCAGATCCCAAAATTGTGGAAAACTTACAACTGTCGTTGGTCGAGCATAATGGTGTTAAAAAGCTAAATGGAACTTATGCCCAAAACGTTGTATTTCAATCTATTGATTCGCAGTTCACGATTGACCTTGAACATGCAAACAGTAAGAGAACACGCTTTTTGGACTTAAAACTCGATATTTGCAAATTTTTTGATGGAAAATATGATAACAATCAGGTAATCCGACTTATTCGCAAGGGTTTTAGAAAGTCGACAACATTTCGACAGAAGTGTCCTCTTCCAGCGGTCAGTATGAGTCTTATTAATTCAATAATGCCCAAAATAATTTTATATATTTCAGCATCACCTGTTTTGGGTGGACATGCTAGATATGGGTGCCTTGTACACAGGCTATTTACCAAATGTGTCCTTTTTTGCGAACTTCAACATGTATAATAAAGGACACTTATATATTCAAGTCCAAGTTAACGGGTTCTCAAAATTAAAATGAAATGTCAAATATGTTCCTAATACATAATTGTATTGTAAATAAAGCGTTCTCAATAAATTATCCTTTATCCTTTCATTGAAATCTTCTTTGGAGTATTTCTCTTGTCGGCATCGGCGCTATTATATCCTCCCTCAACCACCAGAAGGAATTTCTATCATCTCGTACGCTGATGATTGCACGATAATGACGTCGGGCATTGGAATCGATAGCATGTGCTCAAAAGTGAACGGAAATTTCTTCGACCTTTTTCGCTCATCGAAAACCTAGTACTTTCCCCAACTAAATCCACAGCGACCATATTCACTACTTGGACGAAGGAGTACTTGCCCTTAGTAATGCAATCGATAGCGTTAGGGTTGACCTTCGACAGCCTGTGCTTCTTCAGTCCTCACACGACCGCGATTATTGCCAAAGCACAGAGCTAC